>CM041723.1:3433263-3733263 GCA_023373845.1 Nibea coibor
TTCAATATAGTGAGGAAGCAGTTGACCCACAGGTCACTGGCCCTAGACAGGCTTAATTTTTCAACAATTAATCTCCTTCAGCCAGCAGGACAGAGTGAGTCTAAAAACTCTTTCTCATGCACACACACATACACACACACACACACACAGCTGATGATGACAGGCATCAAACCTGTCTGCGCCGTGTGTGTTTGTTAATCTGAAATGTGAATATGAGGAGATTAGATGGACCCAGGGATTAAAATCTGGCCTTTACCTCAGAGGATCCGTTCCAGCAGGAACAGCCTGATGAACACACAACCACCCTCCCACCCACACACACACACACACACACATCCACACACATTGCTCCAAAGGTCCAGAGAAAGAGAAATGTTTGGATCAAAGCGTACAAACGAGTAACCAGAGAAAGTCTGTTATTTCTAACAGACAAGGAGAGAATGAAAGACAGATGGAAGTGTAGGAATGATGGAAAGAAAAGAAGAAGAAGAAGAAGAAGAAGAAGAAAGAGAAACACACACGCAGCACACAAACAGCAGCGTAGCAGTAGGCCTATCGGGCGTGCAGAGTGTCGAGGGTTTTTCTCCCTATTTAAAAACCTCCTCACTGGGTCGGAAAATTAGCCCTGGTCTTCTGTTTATTGATGAGGAGTCACACACACACACACACACACGACATCCAAATACACACCAAGCACACACACTGTCACTCCATTTCACAAAACCAACAGGCAAACATCCAAGTCCAACTGAGAACCATGTGAAAATGTTCTTTAAATGTGTTGCTAATATTCCTAAAAAAAGCTATTACGGGATGAAGCTTCGGAGCGGGCGGGGCTTTGCACTTCTCTGATTGACAGCTGAGCAAGCGGCGGCGCGGAGACACAATGTAAACAGTAGCCGTAGCCTACGAGCTCGGAACAGGCGGTGTTTTGTTAGCAGTGTCAGTGGAGTATAGCGACCGCATCATTTAGCATCTAAACAGACCGATGATGACGTCAGCAGCGCACTTTTCACCGCTGGATGTTTGTTTGGAAGCTCGCTCAACAGGCCAAGGTGTAACACAAGACGTGTCTGTGGGCTCCGTCCTCGTGTCGGCCACTGTCACACCACAAAAAAATGGTATTTTTCTCGGTGCAGTGAGGTTAATTCCTCGACCCTGTCGGTTTGGGATCTTGGTGAGTTGCCATGTGGCCCAGTGGGAAGGGA
This sequence comes from Nibea coibor, assembly GCA_023373845.1. Classification (NCBI taxonomy): domain Eukaryota; kingdom Metazoa; phylum Chordata; class Actinopteri; family Sciaenidae; genus Nibea; species Nibea coibor. The sequence continues at coordinate 3,434,472 of CM041723.1, forward strand.
GACATGACGGAGGATGCAGAGATGCCAGCCGAGCTCCGGCTTTTGCTCAGAGTTCCAAAACAACCACAGGAACCTTTCAGCATGATGTGCACGTCACGTTACTGACACATTAAAAAAGAGATCTACAAAAAATTGTCGATCAATTAAAACTTTTTTGTGTTGTGTCCTCTCCCAGTTTTTCCATTCCAAACAACAGGTCACCGCAGTGGCAATTGTGCGTGCCATCCAATGACAGAGAAAGAAAGAAAGAATAAACAGCGTATGTCACACACAGGTGGCCAAAGCACCATTTTGAAGTTCAAATTATGCTGCACAGGCCACTGCCATGTTGATTGTCCTGCCTCTTCCGTCTCTTGACGTAGATCATCAGCGGACTCGAGATGGGCAGAATGATGCCTGGGTACTCAAACAAGCCATCTGTAACGGCACCCACCTGTCAGCTGTTAATTATGCATAACTTTAAACTTTAATATCATTTGAACAGGTGAGTTCTTTTGTACCAGGCTGTAAACATGTTTATTTCTGCTGTGAAGTTGGACATTTGAACACTGCCAGGACGCTCGAGGAATTACGGTTTTTAGCACTTCCACATTGGCTTTATTTCCCAGCACCGGAGGTTGCTGTGTGGCACCATCTTTTTTTTAAAGAAAGAATTATTATTATTTTCTCGAAGAGAAGGTAGTTTAATTTCAGTTGGCCTTAATAACGATATAAAGAAATTCAAATTAGCTCCATGTTGACCACTACAACAGAAAAATGCTCTTTATACATCGATGCATCAGGTTAGAAGTTTGACCCACTAATAAAATATATATTATAATACAAGCCAATACTAATGCATAATGAATACTGTTGATACTTTCACACTTTTACACTATACGACACAACCATGTCATCCTCAAGTTTAAGAATGTGCCTGTTCTCACAATGACATTTGCAGTCATGAAACACAAGAGTAGACAAGACAAGACAAGTTAAAGAACAAGATCTCAGAAATACTACATATATCACGCAAAGGCTCTCAAAATGCCAGAACACCAAAACAGCACTGAATTTATATTTCTATATATATATTTTAAATGAATTAATTTAAAGTAATAAAAAACACCTTAATGAGCCGAATTATGACTGAATGATTTGGATTTAGTAAATTCTGAGAATACTGCAATAAAGAAATTAATATTCTGTGTTAATGTGTGCCCCTTTTTTTGTGCAGTGTGTGCATGTGTGTGTGTGTGTGTGTGTGTGTGTGTGTGCGTGTGTTTGTGTGTGCGTGCCTGTGTGTGTGTCCACTCAGTGTCATGCTGGGCTACGTGAGGAGACAGGGAGCATGTTGGAGCTGACAAGGCCTGTAGGGTCAACATCAAGCCAAATCAACTGCACTGGGGATCAACCACTGCTCTGGCTCTGTCAAATTAGGGCACTGCGCCAACACACACAACACATACACGGACACATGGACATGCACACAAACAGCTGTCAGGCACATACACACACAAACACACACACACACACACACACACACACACACACACACTCGTGACTGCCCACTGCCCCGGAAACATCAGAGCACATCTCTGCCCTGAGGTGAGAATTGCAGTTTGTGTATGTGTGTGTGTGTGTGTGCGTGAGTGTGGTGTGGGTGTGTGTGGGCAGTCATAGGGTCTGTGTGGTGATTGCTGGAACATACTGGCTGAGCAGCATGAGATTTGTGTTGGGTTGTGCATGTGTGAGTGTGTAAGTGGGGACATATTTTTGTGGAACTTATGCGTTTAGCAATGTTTGGGCTTGACTGAGTCACTCCTTTACTATATGTGTGTGTGTAAGTGTGTGTGCTCTCAACAAAATACACTGTGTGTGTGTCTGAAAGAATATAAAATGAGAGAGCCATGTGCTGTATATCAAACTATTGTTCAGGTGTGTATGTGTCTTCCGCATGTGTGGCTAAATCTGTCTTTGTGTGTGTGTTTAGTCTTCATAATTGTGTGTGTGTGTGGGTGTGTTACGCCCCAGGGGTGTCATCAGCGGGGCAGTTAATGGGCATCTGTGCGTGGTCCAGTGGAAGCCAGCCGGCTAACTGGGCTAACTGGGCCACCTCTGCCAGCCACTGCCAGCTGTGCCACTGGATGCCCGATCTGCACTTTATCAGCATCATCGTTATTTCAGCTTCACACACTCCACGCCCAGACTGGCCACCATCATCACTCTTCCACCCATCCATCCATCCGTACATCCATCTCTGTCCTCTGCAACACACCAAATGTGAAAGCTTTCCTAGACTTTTGAGGACCAAACGGCCTCGTGAAGACAAAAAGATTAGGGAGATCTATGTGGACATATTGACTAGCCTCATGTCAGGCTTTGTTCAGGCTGCAGGCAAATCAGATCTTCAAAAACAGATCACACTGTCCACACTGTTATTTGCAAGTGATTACATCAGATTTGTGTCTCACCAATCTATCTACTGTACACGGGTTGCTGTGGTAACGACATCAGACCCAGTAGCTACGTCCTCTGGTGACGAGGATTTCCAATGCGCCTGTCCATGGACTGTTGTTCTCTGTTTACTGCTCTGCTAGCAGCAGCATGGATTCTGTTCGGCTTGCTCTGATGTACCTCTGTCACTTTGGATTTGAAGTCGCCTCGCAAGTGACACAAAGGACCCTTTGAAATCAGATGAGTGGCCAGAATGAATGGACTGATGACTGATCTGCAGCAATCTTATTGGAATCACATTTCAAACCACCTCCAAGTGTGGTTTGGATCGTTTTTATTCTGTCCAGACTGTCATCAGTAAAGATAAGATTTGGACTGGCAGCCTCATAAACTGCCAAAGCTAATGGCAAAAACACACCAAGTGTGACACTGTTTTGGTCCATTCTCCCTGCGATTCCAAACTTCACCGGGAGCATTTCAAAAGCATTTAGCCTGCGAGACTTTTTTTTTTTTTTTTTGCTGCTTTCCACGTGGATAGAAAAGCCGTGTATTCTCAGTGGAGCAGAGTGTAGTCCAGCTTCTGGGACTTCTGGTGGGGCCACGATTAGCTATTAGACAGAGCACATCGCATCTGTGTCCAGTGGAATTTGGCCTTAAGGAAGCAGTTCTGGATAGAGGAGTTTAACTGAGATGTGGTTCAAACTATTGTTCCCAAGTATCTAAAAATATGATGGACAGATGGACAGCACGCTTCCAAGAGGATAAAAGTAGATTTAACAGGCCACATGACCTCTGTCGTGTGTCAGAGTATGCTTTTTGAGCTTCAAGGGTCGCAGTCTCTCGGCATCCAAGCAGACTCATTATTCCACTATTCACACATGGCAGATCACTGACTTGACTACACAAATGGAAAATCCTACTATTGTACTGTACTACTACTGGTCCACGGGTGTATGTGGGTCGATGCTAGAATATGAATGTTGGCAATGAAAGGTCAAAAAATAGAATAAATGCAACACAATCACACACAGTTCAATGACAGATTGGAATTATGTAGTCACTGCTAAATGTATCAACCTGCTAGCCTTAGGATGCAATGAGGAGCAGGCTACGGCTTGGAAAGATCACTTTATCCACACCACCAGGTTTGTTTTCACCATCAAACTCCTGAATGAGTGCAGAGGACATTAATGAGGCTTTACACAGCGCTTCCTCTTTTTTTTTCTCACATAGACCTATGCAGTAGTAGCCTGTCAACCTCCCCAAGACCACAGACAGAAATAGAGTTTCCCTTCAAATCAGCCACAAATGGGCATCTGCATAGGGTGAGGAGGAACCAAACACACCCAGCAGCATCTCTGTCCTTCATTTTTCTCTCTCCCTCTCTCTGAGGCTGGTGACAGCCAGGTCACAATGAAAGCTTGAGCAGTTCAGGGTGAAGCTGCAGGTCGGTCGGTCTCCAGAGGTTCTCCTTCTGTCCACCGAGGTGTTCATAATTCACCCGTAAGAAATGCAAAGGACATTTTTTCCTCTGTTTCTTCAGCCAGTGTTGTAACAGACTATGGATCCATCTTCTTTTATTCACTCGGCCGTTCGACCGAACACGTCACATTTCTTAACAGTTCAGACAAAGAAGAGATGGAACAACTAAAATGAACAACAGAGAGCAAAGGGCAGCACAAACTTCTCATTCATTACAGTGGAGAGGAATTTCAACTCTTAACATTTGTGCGAGTTGCATCTGATTTGCCTAAAGGGCTGGATGGATCATGGCTGGATCACGATGTGTTTACTGTTGCCCTGTTTTGGAATTAAGGCGTATACCTCCGGGTGTTCAAATATTGAACCACATGCCATAAAAACTGCATAGTTCCATCACATAAATGCCAGATTTGATTTTCAAATGCCTAATTCTCAAACATATATAACTGACTAGGGAAGTAATTAGATGCTCCATCACATAATTATCATCTGTCCTTATTCTATATTTCATTGATTTTGCCTCCATGATTATCGACTTTGATGTTAACTTATACTGACTATTATACCATGAATCATGTCAAGTATGCATCTCTTTGGGGGAATGTGTGTTACTTTAGGCTCTTCTATGTTTGTGTAATGTGTAACTGCATTAGACAAACTCCAACTTTTTATTTACAGTAACATACAGTATGAAGATTAGAACACCATTAAAATGCACCAAAAATAAGTTAACTCTCGTTGTTAACTACCCAGACAAGCAGCAGATAATTCTGAATTGTGAATATTATCATTAGAAGAAGTGCACACACTGAACAAGACAGCACGGTGGCTTGATTTGATTTTTTGTTTGTTGTTGCTCATTTTAAGTAAAAATGTGCATGTCATGGCATTGCTATGATAATGACGTGATCCTTGTGATTGGACCACACAAATCTGTGACAAGAACACAGAGGTGGACCCATGTGTGTGCACACAGTGAGGTACAGTTCTTGTTTAATTTTCAACTCAGAATGCAGGTACAGGCAGGCCAGAGTAGCACACCAGCAACCACATATATCACTACTGTAAGAAAACAAAACATTTGAATTAGGCCACCCTGCACCCAAAGAAAAACTGGCTCTTGATGAGTGCTCTGGTGCACTTTGAGTTCTCTGGAGAACCTTTTTATCCTTAAGAACCCTTTTCTGTTTAAGGTACTTAATAATTGAATGCCAAAAAAGTTCTTTAAGTCAGGACATGTGGTGCTTTTGAAGAACATTAGTTTATGCTGAAGTTTAAGTTTATCTTACTTTTCCTTGTGAATGTTCTTTGCTATGCTGGTTACTCGTTCTTTCAGTTGACCCTTTGCAGGTTCTCTAAAGAAACAATCAATAACAGCGTCCTTGCAGAACCGAGAGAGCTTCCCTTATAGCATCACCATGAAGAGCCACTTCAGGTTCTTATATTCATAAACAGATAGTTTTAACTTGTAGGTACAACCAAAAAGATGATTTTTAGGTTAGGTTATGTTTATGCTTACAAATAAGAGTAAGAGAGATTAGTTCTGACAAAGCCATATGATCGATCATATATGCAAATATACAGTAAATTATAGATATCTTATGACTACTTTCATTAGTGATAAGTAAGTGAATCTGACTTGGTGTATGTTGAGAAGTGAATATCTCGCTGAGAGACACTTTACTGGGCTCATGGGACTCGAACCTGCAACCTTTCGGGGTAACAGGATGTCTCGTTAAGCCAACAGGTCACCCTGCTGCATACAGGACATGTATGTGTGTATGTGTATCTCTGTTTGCGTGTGTGTCACTGTGTATAGAGTGGTCTGGCAGCCAGGGGCTCATGACAGATCAAGGCATTCAGGCCAGTGACATTCCTCCAGAGCCCCAGATGCATCATGGGCCAGCGGTGTGAAAAATGCTGGTCGGCCTGATCCACTCAGCCGCAGATGAATGGAGCGCTCGGTGCACTCACCCGTAGATGAATGGAGCGATCTGTCTTGTCAGCGGAGGTCGACCGAGAGGTTACAGTATCCAGCATATACCTGTGTGTGTGTGTGGGTGCGCACGCGTGTGCACGTGTGTGTCCATGTGTTTGCTGACTCCGGAAACTAGCTACAGTACACCACACACACACAAAGTGGGAAACAAAGACAAACACAGGTGATCACAAATAAAGTATACACAAACACACAAACATGTTTCTCTTATGTGTTTCACACAGCCTCATCCCTGAACCTTAAACCTGATCTACCTGTGCAACAACACATCATCATTAACCTTTGCTCTGATACTAATCTCATATTTTAAATATCGAAGAGACATTTGGTTAAATTTTAGCATAATGTCCATGCATTCATCATTGGAGTTGTTGCAGCCTCTGAGGGTTTATTTTTTTTTATTTATTTTTTTTATTTGGCCAATTTCCTAACCTACAGGACAGCCTGCTAGGAAAGCTGAAACATGAAGTCCACTGCTGGGGAAAGCACTATTAGGTGCAATAAAAGAAACAAGTCTAAAGGTCTGGTCAAGTGGTACAGCTATATAATAGACATAGTGACTACACTAACAAGTCAGTCACAACAGCTCCTGGGGATTCTCTTTATTTTCTTTCTGCTGCTCTGTAAACTCCTCGCCGGCATTTTCTTCACCATTGTGCACCATTTAGTGCAGTAAAAAGTTATTGAAGGGGTAGGTTAAAGCTCCCCAGGGCACCCCGGTAGCTCACCTGGTGGAGGTTACACTCCAGCCTGCACCTCTTTGCTGCATGTCATCCCCCATTTCCTGTCAATCTCCAGCTGTCACGATCAAATAAAAACATAAAATTTAAGATGTCTGAGAGAGTAAACTTCCTGATTATGAGGAGACAGCAAATGAACACAGTTTCAATTTAACCAGATTTACACCATTGACTCAATTTATGCTCTTCTGTGCAACACACAAGGTGCGAGCAGGATTTAAGAGTCTACAGCTACATTAGCTGTGCTAAGGCACAGCCCTGCGTCGAGGTCAATTCTAAGGTCTGCATGTTACTCACATTATATTAATTATCATCATTAATTAACGTAGTGATCATTTTCTTAATTAATTAATAGTTGTCCTCATATTTAAGGAGAGCATGTTTGACACTTTTCTTCAAGCAATTAAGCAGTTATACACTTATGCAATAAAACACTCAACTAATCCACTAATGGAAGAATCTGATTCTTTCAGCTCTAAAAGATTAAAATGAAAAAAGTTTGGACGCTGTGTAAAATGCAAACACAATAAGTGTAATCAGAGTTGTGATACTGTGGGATTTTTTCATGAATGAACGTGATCCATCCTTGTCAAAGAAGCTGAAACACTTATCTTCAATAGACGGAAATAAAAAGATCATGCTGACAGTTAAGTGAACACACAAGCTGGGTCACTCTTGGAGGAGGCGGCCATTAAAAATCATACCTGAAATGCATGCTGGTGCAGGCACAGTGGGACAGGCTCTTTCTGATGCCTCAATAAACATGCAGCCTGTGTGACTGCAGTGTTTGTGGACAATAACCCACCAGGACGGGCTGGATATCTAGAAAATGTGTGGTGAAACTTTCCCTTTAAAATCCAACTTCTAACAGAAACCCACCATAAACTCTAATCTTAATCCAACCCCAAAAATCCTGAACCTAAACTCTCCTCTCATCCTCACTTTGGGGGATTTTTCTCAGATAACTATCACTATGAGGACATTTAGAGACATAAACATGCACACACACATACACACACACACACACACACACACACACTGAGACCCCATCAAACACTGCCCTTGTGTCCCTGAGTTTGTCACACACACACACACACATGCTCTCACTCACTCACACAGACACGCACACACAAACAGCCAGCCCATCTCCTCAGCCATCAGCCCAGAGCTCCGGCGCCCCGAGCAGTGGCTCTGACACGTCTATATGTTTTTCCACCTGACCTTTTGCCGTCCTTTCTGCCACAGCCCGTAAACCATAAGCTGATATATGAAGGCAATTTTTAGCGGTGCCACTTGTATCTGAGTGATTGCGTACGCTTTACATTTGGGGCGCCTGCCACCTTGCCAGCCCCCTCCCTCGCATCCCCACCTCCAGATCTCTCTATTTGGATAGCGGGTGGTGTGGGGTGGCGGGGGCAGAGAAAAGGAGTGAGGTGGGGGGGGTGGACAGACAGGATGAAAGGATGGGTGGATGTGATGCCAAATACACACATCTATCTACTCCCAGGGCAAGAAGTCTGCTGTGTGATAGCCTTTCAGTTGGCCAGGCAGAACTTAAGAAGCATTACGAAAGGGTGGTGCTGAATGCAGCGATGACACAAGAACATTTTCCAACCACTCGTGCCTTATAGAATATTTTTTAAAATGTATAATATTCTGTGACAGCATTGTTCTTCTTTTTCAGGCATGTTCACGTGTTCAGCATATTATATTTTGATCTGTTTATTTATTTTAGTGAGAATAAATTTTATATACTTTACATTTGAAGTTATAGCAGCTAACTCTAATCCTCATTTGTTGGCTCATATACTGTACGTGAATGTATATACACAGTGGTGTGCAACAACACTCGGAATATAATTGATCCGCATACGATCATGCTTGACCCCCAGCCCTACTTCATTTAGGGTTAAATGAAAGCACCACTGTTGACACAGATGTCTTTTGGTGACATAGGCAAAGAGTCGTGGAATCGAAGCTGAACTGAAGGAGTGCTCGATTCAATTAAATCAAGTGGGTATTATTCATTTGTGTTATTCATCTGGTGAATGTATTAGACTCTGTTTTGTCACCATGCACTGCTCACTGCAGAATGAACAGTCAGGGTCTGCATGCCTCTCTTCAAGTCAGGGCAGTATCAGATATTACAACACATTTTTATCAGTACCACATATTTATAAATGGTTTCTACATGAGATTTACCATTTAAACCAAAAGAAAATGTTTCCATATGAACTATAATATACATACATATGCAATATATACGGCTATATTTGTCTACAGCTCCTAGACTCATTTAATCGATATATAATCGACCAACATCACACCAGCAGGCCTGTAGGTGATAAAGCTTCTCATTAATATGCTCGGGGTCAAGCAATGGTTTCAATATCTCAATAATGTGCTGGGACCTTCAGGCTTTTCTGTCCAAAATAAACTTTTATTTTTAAAACTGAATTTCCTTTTCCACATATTGTTGGCTTTAACTACAAAATGTCATCACTGGCCCTGAAACGCCTCTGTCTATTGTCCCCAGGTTCTAAAGCCAGAGATGAGGTTGGTTTGATTAGCATTAGTTCATGTTCCAGTAATGGACTGGGACTCCAGCTCGTTAGCATTTTAACTTGTGTTTGAATAGGCGGCAATGTGCCCCTTTAGGCCCTTATCACAGCAGCAGATTGAGCTCGTTAGCTTGTTAGCATGAACTTATGCTATAGGAGCTATATGGCATTAAGCCATGTTACATTACCGCAACGCAATGACACTTGTTAGCTTATTAGCATAACCCTCTATTAGATGGACAAGGGGGTGTGCGGTGCATTAGCCCGTGTTACAGTAATGGAAAGGCTTTGTTAGCTTGTTAGCATGCTAAATAGGTAGGGGTGTGTGAGTGGCATTATAGGCTGTTTAAGAGCACTGGAATGAGTCGCCCCAGTGTTAGCTAGTTACCATAATCTCGAGAAGGGTTTGTGTGTGTGAGAGGGTCTGTGTGTGTGTGTGTCTGTGTGTGCATTTTTCCTCCAACACTTTTCAATTACAGCTGCTCATTGTCAGGTTGTAAATGGCTGGGTCAGCTGGCTGGAGTTCTGCCTTTGAACACGGTGCTGACGTCCCTACAAAGGCATCATTAGGGAGGCTTGGCCCAGCAAGCGCTTCTCTCTCGGCCCTGAGGAAACAACTCAATAATGTGCCAAAGATGAAAAAAATTAACAATGTATAAAAAGAAAACTTCCTCTACAAGGAGAAATAAAAGAAAAAAAAAACGTTCAATCTAATCCCCTCTTTTATTTTCCCCGCTCTGTTCTGTGCCCTTGCGTAGTCCCTCATTTGATATATTTTTTTTTCTTTTATCATTAATTTTGAGGCATAAATATGTTGAGGCAACTTTGAGAAGGCATTTCTCATTTTCTCTTGATCTAAATATTCAGTGACACCCCTACCTGTGCCCCAAGAAAAAGGTTAGAGGGACTACAAACACCACCACTGCTGCTAATTACAATGTGAGATTGAGAAATGAAAAAGAAAAAAAGAATACTCATGCATTTTCAATGTGATTTGTATTTTGATTCCAAGTTGTATTTATGCAACATGTCTTTTTTTTTCTTTTCTTTTCTTTGGTTCTTGCTAATATCATCCAGGATCAAAGGCTTCCGTTGGGTTCCTCTCATCTCGTTTTCCTCCTCCAAGCATTGTTTGCCTCCCAGGACCACGGCAGCACAAGTTTTTGCACTAGTGCCAAATTTATGAAGAAGGAACTATTCCAGGACTAATTTCACATCAAAAAGGGATGATCCACTGGGCTACAGATAAAAGACATGGCCCGTTCTCACCGGCAGTTACCTACAATACACTGCATATGTGTTCCTATATTGCATATAAAAGCCAGAAGCCCGGTTGATTGCACGCCGACATTACACAATGTGATTACTCCAATTGCAATAATACTTGTGAACTCACTCTAAATGCCATCATATTTTAAGATCTTGCTGGGCTTGCAGAGGCGTGTTACATTTCCTGGAACTGCCTTAAGAACTTTATCAAGCAGAATCAGAAAAAGATGTGTTGCTGTAAAGCGCAATTACACAATAACCCTTCCCATCTGTGAAGGTACCCCACAAATCTGTGACTTTAGTCCACAGTACGACCTTTGTCTCTTAGTGCTTACAGTACAGGAACTTCTCACCACCAGTCTTCAGCAAGGGTTAAATCTACCAGCCCAGTTGCCCCAGATGTAACCCTTTGTGAAAAAAAGATGACCCTGATGACTGAGAACCTTCACAGACTCCTCACCTGTCAATCATATCAGAGATAATCATTTCCAAAGCTGACCTGCTGCATAAACAGGAGCTATATTGACATCTTAAGGCCGAGTTTCTGCGTTGTCATCTGTTGGGGGGTTGAGACACAAAGAAAGTCACATGCTGTGGTGTAGTGGTGCCTGGAGAAGTAGATGCAGTCTTTATTCATGCCCCAGTTTTTTTTTTTTTTTTTTTTAAAGTAGCCCATCCAGCAAAGGTTAAACGCCCTGCGTCATAAACACTGACATGTTGGACTGCTCATGCATATTTAGCTCACCCAAAAATGGGCCAGTAGTGTTTGCACATTGTCACATAACTTCTGCTGCTTGACTTCAGGGATTAAGGATCATTATGGAATTTAGAACTGCACAGGGGATTTAGAAACGGGTGTACCTAATGCCTGAATGACTGGAAAAATAAGTAGGTTTACCCCATATACCTGTGTATCACTTGGACCACACCACTGTTTGCATGGAATGTCCCGCCCTGGCTCTTCTCCTCCAACACATCAAAATCATACTGATCCATACATCTTATCATATACATAATATGATAAGATATGCCATGAGATGTTTCATTTGGCTTCTGGTTGAACAGGTGGGCACCAGAAATATCTCCAAGCAATGAGGAACAGCAACATTAAAGTACCTGTCTGTGTGTACTGTATTTTTCCACGATTTTTATCTTGTTCCAAACAAAAATAAGATGTTATATTCAAGCATGACTGATGGGAATCCATTTTACTTTTCCTTTTAGTTGGTCCAGTTCTTGTTGAGGTGTGATTGATGTGTAATAGAATCGGGCCTGATGAAAGGACCAAATCAACGGTTCTGTGCCAGTGGGCGGCCATGTCAGGTATGGTTCTGGACCTGTTCTGTTTGGGTGGTTGTGCGTTTGGAAGCCAGCCCAGATCTGTTAGCCTCATCCGAGCCAGATGTATGATAGATTTTGTTCTGATATGGCCTTCAGTCTCTCTCTGCTGAATGCAATTCATAAAATCTCACAATTATTGATAATTATTGATATACTGTTTGACAATTATACACAACATAATAATAATCATGTGGTCAGGAAGCTCCGGACAGCCCTCGATGTTTTCAACCTGTCAGTATGTTTGTGTCTTGACATTTCAAACATCTTGTCGACTGTTAATGCATTTTATGATATACTGAAGTATCTGGCTGAAACATTTCGTCATGCATCTGAATAAGTCAAATGTATGATCATAATTCCTCTTTTCCTGCTGTGTCAGCTCCTAAATGAACAATGTTCATTCACTAAAAAAAAAGCACTTCAAAATGAACAGCAGTGAAATCAAACTCACCCCGGGTTAAAAAACCCCACTCTGTCAGCCTCTGATTAAAAGTACGCCTTTTCACGAGTTCACAATGCTTTTCCATTATGAATGACCGGAGCATTGGCATTACCTGTCTACAGTGGGAATATTAAATCTCTGTGGAGACAGATAGCATAATGCAGATGTCTTAATGAAAACTTCATTAAGATGGAGGATAATTACTGTGTCCTTAACGATGCACTCGCTGTGCTTTTAAATAATTGAGGTGCTCAACTTTTGATGTGTTTATACTGGAGTAATTTCATCATGCAGTCTTCTTCTGAGATAGATTGGCTTCAGTACGTGATGGTGTGTGTGTGTGTGTGTGTGTGTGTGTGACATAGATGAATGCCTTAATATGTTCTTATATTTCATGAATCTTTCTACCTATATATATATGTTTAGCCATGCTATCATGGCTCACTTTCTCCACCAATTTGGTCCAGATTGAAATATTTCAACAAAAGACCCCAGAGGATGTACCCCCATGACCCAGAGGGGTGGGGGAGGGTGGGGGGGGTTGTACTCTCTCTGACCTCTTGTGCCGCCTGCAGGTTTGCAGTTCATAGTGAAATGCAATCCAAACATCCATGTTTGGGCTTTTAGTTCATAAAAATGTAATTTCTCCATTCAATATTCATTATCAGGCTGCATTCAAACGGGATCGGGCGCTGCAGCGAAACATCATTGGGTTGCTGTGGACGCTCTGATCTGATCTTCTGATTGGCCGCTGCAGCGTGATGTCGGGCACTTTTACAAAAGTTGGAGTCGATTCAGCTTCTGCGCTGCAAGCACAGTGTGTTTTTTGACGGACACTCCTGCGGCCTGCACCGCAGCAACAACACACTAATAAATGGAAAAAAACTGTTTTTTCGCCATTTTGTCTGAATGCGGCGTGAGATCTTCATTAAATCAATAAAACCTCACATCAGTAGGATGCGGCAGAGAGGGCTTATTTGGACGTCATGTCTTCCTAAAGCTTAATTTTCTTTATAACGAGCATTAGAGCCTCTCAGACTCACTGCACGCTCTCAAGCTTGACACCAGGGGTTAACTGTCCCAATGTAGATACCTACTGCATTCATGTTTAATATACAAGTGTAACTTCACTAATTCCTGTTTTATTATACTATGTGTGCGGAATGTCTGCATTTGTATATGTGTGTGTGTAAAACATGCTACCCAACCTATCTTTGTTTTTGTTTTTTTTTTCTTTTTCCCAAGTGATGTGTAGCGTATGTGTGTGTGGGCAGCTAGGTCACAGCTGTTGGAGACGGGCCAATGTCATGTGGATCTTAACTAGCCTTCAGGTTACTGTGCCTCTTACACTACCAGGTCGAAGCTCAACACTCGCTCAAAGCCTTCACCTGGCTCCACACACACACACACACACACACATATATGCATGCTCACGCAGATGAACAAATGAACACACTCTCAAAAGTTGTGGTTGTTTTTTTCTCCTGATCTTCCCTTCACTCTGTCTTCCTCTTCACTCATACTGTACTCACACACAAATAAATCTACTGAACGCCAAGGCTGCATAATTTCCTCTTTCTTTCGTCACACACGTGCCAAAACATATTGTATGTTGCTGCTGTCAAAATGCAAATCTGCCCGCTTCTCGACTCCTCGACGCGCATTATTTCTTTTTTTTTCTCCTTTCGGTGACTTCATTAGAGAGGAAGCGGAACCTGGGTGACAACATTAATTACAGGTGCGCGCATACACACTGGGAGCTATTTTCTACTGACTCGACATAATCATCATCATCATCAATATCCTCATTATAGCCGCCGCCATCCACCCCACACAAGGCCACCATGCTGGGAGCAGATGAGGGGCTTTGAACAACACACATGTACGAGTCAACACCCAGACAGATATTACAACGAGGCGAGAGAGAGGGAGAGAGGGAGACTCTCCAAGATGTGAGTCTTCAAGATGTGAAATGGTTAAATTGAGGTGGGGTAAGGGGACAAGGGAGTGATGCTGATGTGTTGGAGGTGAGGGAGTGTGTGTCTATGTGTGCTGGGTGTGTGTGTGTTGAAGGGGGGGTGTAGGGTGGGGGGATTGTCGGGGAATAATTGCCTGGAGACGGTGCAGAAATAAGCCCTAATGGTCAGTAATCCAAGCCTGGAGAGGGCCTCTCCACAGTGCTCCACTGAATGCCGGTAATGGGCTTCCAGCTCTGTCACTTACATATGCATAGATCTTTCTCCATTAAAGCTGGTTTGAATGACAAATATGGGTGGGTGTAAAAAAATAAAAAAAGAAGTGGAGGGAAGAGAGAGGGATAGCGAGAGAGGGCGGGCAGGGGGGAGAAGATTTCCTCTTGGTTCGCAGTAATTTGGCAGCTGCTCAGGCCCCTATCTTTAAATCTCATTAGCCCATTGTTCGCATGATGCCACCTGGGTGAAGCACAGGGGCACGAGATGCTGTTTAAAGTGGGCAAGATGATGATTTGGACCTGGTTCTCATTTTTTATCTGTGTGTGTGTGTGTGTGTGTGTGTGTGTGTGTGTGTGTGGATACTTTGATGCTAATATTTTTATACTAATGATTTTTAGTTTATTACTCTCATGCTGTGCTGTCAACTGCAAAGGAAAGAAAAACCTACCAGAAAGAAGCCAAATATTCGTAAAAATAATCAGATTGTCTTGTACCAAGCAACTGAATCTTTTGGGGTAAGCCGATTTTTCCTGGCTAGTAATAGTAATTTTAAGTGAGCTGTACAAGCAGTTTAAACTCAGCTAATTACAGACTTAAACTTAGACTTAGAAACTAAACTTCAAATGTGTGTTTTGGTCTCTTGATTGAGCTGATTTGAAGAATTTAAACCTTAACTTGAGATTAATAATTTTTAAAAAAATGTTGAATTCTTTATTAAAATAGATATTTTTCTACCAACAAAAGCAAAAAAAAAAAAAAAAAAAAACACTTTGACAACACTACACAGGCCAAATGATTCCCATGAGCTCTCAGATGAACTGCTCCTACATAGTCAAGCACCTCATGGACTCACATAAAAGAACAATGAAAGGATAAATAAATATATTTTGTGGGTGTCTGCAAATGTAGAGGACAAGGTTAGGTTAGTTTGATTTTTTTGGTCAATATTACATAAATACATAATAAATGATATATATATATATATATATATATATATATATATATATATATATATATATATATATATATAAATGGTTTGAATAATATCCCAGGAAAAGAACAAGTTGAAAGCAACAAATGTAGCAAGACTAAATAGAGACACACAGATAGATACACTTGATTTGTTGGTTGATCCAGCCAATCTTCAATCATAAAGAAATACATACACACAATAAAACACACTCGAGAAGACATGCTACTCTTCTCTCTTATACTTTTTTTTTGGCAATGCTTTTGCAATATTGCTCCATAGACAATCATGCAAATACAGCAAATTGAACTGAACTGAGAAGAGACACAAACTGAGAGAAAAGAGATAAAGAGAAAGACTCAGTCACTCAGTGAAGGACTACCACTCGTAGGAGGAGGTTGAATGTCGGTCATGGGTGGATTTTTGGAGAATTTCAGTTTGCAGTACTGGTACCAGTGTGGAAACACTTCAGTTAAGTGAAGTGCAGGGCATAATAATACACCCTCTTGAAACCTCTCGGTGTTGAAGGGTGGTCACTGTCTTTCTTTGCTGAACTTTGAAACACACATCACAAAAGTTTCAATGCTGTTAATCCTACAGTAATAATTACTA
The DNA here is from genome assembly GCA_023373845.1 of Nibea coibor. Taxonomy (NCBI): domain Eukaryota; kingdom Metazoa; phylum Chordata; class Actinopteri; family Sciaenidae; genus Nibea; species Nibea coibor. The sequence continues at coordinate 3,450,516 of CM041723.1, forward strand.
CACAGACAAAAACGTCCCCTATTTGTCATTTTGAAAATGACAAAAACTTTCCACAAAAATAACTCCGACATACGGAACAAAATACTGCAGCAAGTCTCACCGTGACGGCAGAAAAGAGCCTCGCTGCTTGGACCTAGCTTCCGAGGCAGCACAGTGCTGGATGAGAAGAGCGGTGGCAGGGCTCTGAGAACAGCTGTGGCATGTTCCACTGCTTTGACAGAAAAGGCACAAACAAGGCAGCACCATAAATAACCACTTCTCATGAGATTTCAAAATATAAACTCGGATAAATCGAGGTAGTGTGACCTCTCCTCTATTCGAAGTTCTCAGAGGCATCATGGCTTTCTTCATGACACTATAAAACTGGACCTTCGAGTAAGAAGCTGTCCTATCCGTCCTTCATCTCATAGACTGGTGGTACATTGGTTGGTTGAATAATCCTCTACTGCCCATCCAGGCCCTGAAATATACACTCAACAATAACACATAGGAAGTTCGTTCATTGAAGTAAACTAATCTTCATTGCTTATCCTGGTCAAACAATTTGATGACAAATGTTCCTTAAAAAACAGAACGTCAAAGGAATATTAAACTCAAACTCCAAGCCCAGCAAGTGAATTACCCTGTACAGCTTCTTGGACTTGTCCTTTTCTCAAGTCTTCTTGTGTCTACCCTGTTTTTTTTTGGCTGTCAGTTGAAACGGTTGAAGGGACAGAAAAGGGCTAGGCGGCCATCCTGGTGTTGCACTGGGGTGGGAAACCCTCCCAGAGCGATTTATTCTCTGGAATCTACATCACAGCCATTTGTTGTTCCTCATATGATGACAAAAGTACCATAAACATAAAAAACAAGCAATAATGATTAAAAAAAAAATCTATTTACCCACTCACTGGGAGGTCCTTGGGTAGACCATTGGTTAGCCTTTTACCAGCTGCTGTTGCCCTGGCATTGACCTCGAGTCAAGTGCTCTTGCAATTGAAATCATAATCATAAGAGAAGCTCTGTTGATAATCTGTTATGTCAAATCCAATCATGGAAATTAAATAAGTTATTTACATTTTTTATAAGCAGTAACACTCTGCATTTGTCCTTGACCAACATAATCCAGATAAATACATATTTCATGTCATTGCCCAATCATCATTCAGCTGATGACTGCATCACAGTTCCCCCAGTTTTTTTTACAGTGAGTTTACCTTAGGGTAAAAGGGATGGGGTAGTATCTAGCCCTATAGGAGGCACTATACAATTATAATTTTTGAGACTGTGATGATGATATTATGATGCAATTTGTTCTTTCTGGTCTGTTTTTTCAGAGTGGTGTGAATGACGTCTTGGCAGCGGTGCAGCAGTACCGAGCTCTGTTCGTGACTAATTTGATGAGTCAGCTACAAGCAGTATTCCAGCAGCACTGAGGAAGTGAACTTGAGAAGGGGCTATAGGAGCATTTGACCGGACTGAGGATCCATTTCACTGTTTCGAAAAAGTACAGACAGGACAGTGTGATTGAGGAGAATTTCAACTTTGCGGAGTCAGAGGAGGTTTCCAGTGGGTATGCTGAAAAAAGAAAAAGGGACAGAAAGCGTCCTCTCTGACATACCCTTACGTTTTCATATGTACCTCTGATTGCCACAAAAGTAGGTACTTGAATAACATCACAGATGGATTTTTTTTAATGTTTTGTGTTATGTTGATCCTATATCGAACTAGCTAACATTTACCTACTGACCACCACTGCAAAGAAGAGGTGTCTGTGAATGTGGAGTTGATTTGGGGAAAGCTGCATGAGGACTTATTAATGAATCAATGGTATATAAAGATGTTACCATTCAAACTGTGAATGACGAACGTGAAATATTTGGCACATTGTCAATACGTGTAGACACTTGACCTCAGCATGAGTTTTATGGATGTAAAGAGGGTGTTAGTTTTGCTCACAGTAGATGTGAATGTTCATTTGAGGACATGCAAATGCATTTTGGTGAGGATAACACGCCCAGAGTAGCAACATCGACAAATGGTGTCGCAGAAAAAATACTACATCAACAAAAGAAGCAAACTGGAAGAATTTAACTTAAAATGATAATGCATATAATTCTTGAAGACATTGCTCAATAAAAAGTAAGGTCTATGATGAAACAAGACTTTAGACTTGCAGCGTTAATTGGATTCCGCTACTCCTTAATGTCCAAGATAAACCAAGTCCTATAGCCTACAGCATTAGCTTCTGGCCATACGTACACCGAAGAAGTCCTCAGGGCAAATGATTGTTCTACAAAAAGACTACCATTTGTGATTGATGCAATTAAAGCTAATAAATACTGCGCATTCATTCATAACATTTTTCCAGATAACAACATCACTCCCAAACAACATGGCTGGTACCAGTGGTCCATTACGTGTGCATGACATTTGATTAAAAAATTGCCTTTCGAACAATGTGCTAAAACATTCAATTTAAAAAATGTTTGCAGTAATGTTGTCAGAATGTAAGGGAAGCATTATCATTTTATTTCCCAACATGGAGGTCTAAATGCTGTTTCAAAAGCCTATCTGTGATGCCTGCTGGTAGTGAAATAATGTAAAAATATAGCAACATAAAAACAGCTGCCCATAGGTTGCCAAATTCCTAAAAGAAATTCAGACATGACCTCAGCACTGACAGTCCTGTCTAGACCCAGTCAGATACTTGTACTGAGTAAAGACTTACACCATAGACTGTTTGCAAAGAGAACTTCTCAACTATATCAATGAAAAGGTTTTTAACATCAGAATGCATCAGTTATTAAAGTTAGTTCCTTGTGAGTTAATGGACTGAGAAACAGGAAATAGATACACGTCTATCATTTCTGAATTGTAATGACGACAGTACGTATCAGTGGTATGTTCTGATGTTTGTGTTGTTAAGCCTTTCTTGTGGAGTCGAGGCTGTTGATAGCCACGGTGAAGTTCACACTCTTGAAACCAGCAAAAAAGTTGGTGATGGACAGGAAGGAGTTGAAAAAATGAAAAATACGGGCTACGTTTGTGTGTGAGAAGTCTGCATGAGGGCGTTGAATGAGGGATACAGGGGTCTGTTGGGGCCACAGAGGGGAGGGCACAGGGGGCGGAGGAGCCATCATAACGGGAAGCACCCCCACCCCACCCCACCCTCCTCATCCTCCACAGCTGCCAGATGGCACACACTCAAACCCCCAGTGGAGGAAACAGCACGCACACACACACACGTACACATATGCATATATGAACACAAGCATCGTCACGCGCACAAGCACTCCAAATAAAAAAGCACATTTAGAGGAAGAGCTGTTCAAATTCACTTTCAACCAGCTAATCAGCCACGACTCACCTGCTTTTGCGTATCTGAAACAAAAGCTTTTCCATCATCAGAAGTCAGCAGGGTTCTCCTTCTCCTTCAGACACAACGTACGGCTGGTTATTTCATCCCCGGTATCAGCGGGCCTCATGCTGTCATTGAAACGTGTCACCATATGGGTGCAGGGACACTTAGGAGATGCATCACTTTGTGACGTTTTTGTCGCTTGCTGTCTTAGCTCTATTTCCAGACCAAATGTGTCACTCTTTGAGATCATAAAAAAAGGGGGAATCTGCACTGAGCCGGGGCTGTGTGTGTGTGTGTATATGTGTGTGTGCCAAGTTTAGAAGTTCAAGGACGTACACGCCCTGACATGTAGGAATGAATGTACCTGGATCGCCAGATAAAAAGCTTCATATTTCACTGTTGCGTCTCTAAGTGTTGGGACTCTAATAGGAAAGATGAGTTTATATGATATGAATATGAGAATATGAGTGACATGACTTTATTTTCCTTTTGTGTGTGTGTTTATGTAGGCAGGAACTTGCATGTGTGTGACTGTGGATGTACTGTATGGCTTGATGCCTGTTCATAAAGATATTTGTGTGTTACCTTTGTGTGGATAGCACACACACACACACACACACACATATATATATATATATACACACACACAAACAGAACGGCAGCAGTAATAGATATCCAATAGCTGGGAGCTGTGGAAGGGTCCTGCTACATCTGTCAGCGCTGCCTGGCAAAGGCGCAGCGAGTTCAGATGCTATCGCCACAAACGGCTGCATCAAAAGATTTAGTGTCCCCACCATCCCTCCCACCCCGAGGTGGGCTGTGTGGTGCAGTCCGCCGGGCAACACAACAAGAAGCAGGGGCGGGGGGGGGGCGCTGAAGAAAGACGGCAGGCGGGGGACAGATAAGAGGGAAGCGACAGCAATATCAGCCAGGGGGGTTTGAGGTGGAGGACAAGGGGGGGAGGACAAGAATAAGAAGAGGTGGTGGAGGGAAGAAAGAAGAGGCACAGTGACTCTCCTTTTCCCCGCTCTTCATGAGCTGCACTCGAGAGACCGGGCTCAGGACAACGGTTTTAAAAGTCTCAGCGTTGTGTAAGGTTAAGATGTATTTTTTTAAGCTCTGATTGTCAGTGTATTTCTGTCTCTGGACCAACGTGTAGTTAAGATGCATTTAATCCTGCTGTAAGAGGTGAAACAAGGACATCTGACACATTTCACTACAAAAAAGCTCTGAAAACCGTTAAAATTCACCAAATATGTTCAGATCAGAGATTATTTAATAACCTGTGTAAGTGGAATCAAGCAAACTAGTTTGCACTGACCTCAGTGTTACTACTCTTTCCTACTGTAGGTGTGTAAGAAAGGACAGATGTATTGAGAGACCACTGTTTCAGAGAAGCCAAAGACAACAGAAAACTACTACCCTCATCCCTGACTAGAAGAAGGCTAACTTCTGACACATGTATCAGGAGAAGAAAAATCTGTATGATTAACGCCGATGTAGTGCAGAGACATCGACAGCATGGATGTGGTAGCCAACCTCGACTTTGACCATTAGGTTGCAGACTCTTAACTAGATGCAAATCTTGGATAAGCTGCTTCCTTCTGGCACTGGGAGCCAACGTATCCCTCCATATCCCTGTGTTGAATGCCTCCCATGGCAAAACTCACCAAAGCTGATGATTAGAAAAGATGTCGGTGTATGACTTTTAAACTAAAAGTAGCCCATGTAGCAATGTCAAGGGAATTTTTTGATCGTGGATCAGGCCTCGCTGACGGCTCCAGTTCTGTCTGGATAGCACTCTTACTCATCACGTGACGTAAGGAGGTTGCAATCAGAAACCACAGCACTGGATACCACTAGATCCAACACACATTACTAATTACTTTCTCTAAAAAGTTGTAGAACATAAACCTTTTCAGTTAGAAGTCGCACCATAACAATCAGTCAGTAGGTCAGGCAGCCAAACCAAAGCTGTTTGAGGAGGTTCAAACTGTCCTTTTGTTGTTGTTTTTTAAGCAAAATCAGGTCACATTGTCAAGACTTCCTGGGTGATATTTCCATGTTTGTTTGACCCAGAGCAAGTTTCGGCTTAAAGGTCAAATCTACAGTTTCATATTGCATGATTACATTACATATATATCATATTCAAATAAGGAAACACTGAAACACTGTCCTCTGCTGAAGTTTCACTTTGTCATTTTGCCTGATGAGACAGATGGACTTTTGCATAAAAATGTTGGCAAGTGCAGCTTTATGTTATGTTTATTTTGTAGTCCTCTGGGGTAAAAATGTGCTATAAAACATGATTTTTCTTACATTTTTCTCACATCCCTCCCGCAGTCTATAGATCTGAATGTGCCCTTAAATTTACATTAGTCTGGCATGAAGATGGGGATGATAGGATGAGGGGGGGGGGCAGCAAAGGAAGGGGAGATGTGAGGAAGCGTTCTTATTTCCCTCCCTGTGGGTCAGCTGCTAATCACAACTCTCCCGAGACCCCACTTCCCCACATCCCCACCCGAGCACCCCCTAAACCCACACACACACACACACACACACACACACACACATATGTACACACACACATCCGAGACACTGATTCCTCTGCTCTTGAATAACCTCACCGGGGGCAAGTGACGAGGGGGTGGAGGATGAGGGGGTGGAGGATGGTGGAGGATGGTGGTGGTGGCTCAAAATCACCCTCCTTATTTAGAGGGGGAGAGAGGGAGAGGGGTGTGTGTGCGTCTTTTGAAGCCTTCCTCGCTTAACCGTCACACAGCTACGGGGCTGTCGGCTTGTCGAGGATTTCTCCTGGATGTGTGCGTAAAAAGACCCTCCCGTGGAGAGAGAGAGAGAGAGAGAGAGAGAGAGAGAGAGAGAGAAAAGGAGAGAGAGCGGTAGCCCTGATTAAATGCTGAAGCCGTCATGCCTGCGAGCCAGCCAGGAGATTAATATCGGCGTAACCTGTTACTTAATTCATTATGGGGATACAGGCTAATTTGATTTGATATTATTTTAATAAAGTTCTGTGATATCCAAGATTGTTTCAGGCTATCAAAATAATTTTCCAGTTATTACAGTTCGTCAGGCAGGTCCCTTTGATAGCAGTGGTTGGCCAGGCCTGTCCTGAATACATTACAACCCCTCTCCACACACACACACACAGACACACACCATTCCCAGTCACACACACACACACAGCAGATCTCTTCATTTCTCATTTTCTCTCGTCACTCTTCAGCTTTCTGCTTCTCTTCTTTCGCTCTTTTTACCTCTTTCTCTCGACACAGTAATGCAGGCCGTAACATATAAAAAAAATAAAATAAATAAAAACATGAAATTGTAAAAATCAATAAAGGACAGACAAGTGGAGTAGAAAATAACAGAAATGTAGCGTACCTGTAGAGAAGTGAACTTATGGGTCACTGGTTTGATTCCAGCAGGTGGAGGAGTCTGAAGAACGGGCCCTGAACACCAAACTGCTCCAGTCAAGCTGTGGTTATTCTGGTCACCTTCCAGCTGTGAATGTGTGAAGCTCTGTGAGTGTAAACATTCACATACACTCAAATCATTGCTGTGCTTCCAGCCAAATGTTGCAAAATTGAACCCAGTTTGGAGTGAATCAGCAAAAGAAAATGCCAACGAATGCCTAATTCAGTGACAGTAAAACAGACGACAGCATTTGCATGGCGTCACTCATAGATTTCTGAAGCACTGGTTTTTGTTGGCTCCTAACTCTTCACCTTTAATATAAAAAATGATTTAAAAAATAACTATAGAGACCCAAACTGTTTTTGTACCACGCTTTAAACATGCTTATTTCTGCTGTGACGATGGACATTTAAAGTCTTATGGTGGTGAAATGTTCTGTAGCCAGCCTCAAGTGGACACTCGAGGAATTACAGTTTCTGGCACTTCTGCATCGGCTTCACTTCCCAGCCACTGAGGTTGCTGCTTGCCTTGATTCCATCTTCTATAGTTATGCGACTATTAGGAATTGGATTATTAAGATAAGCAGTAGCTGGCACCAACTGTCCAGTCGGAAAACCAGAAGAAGTTGGAGCAACAAAATTACATAATTAAAAGAGCTGATCAGTCACATGTTAAAACGTCAGCTACTTACTTATTATCAAAACAGACTAAAACCACCTTGGATGGGCGTAAAAATGTTTTAGTCCTCTCTCTGTGAATAAAGAAAGCTCGATAAATATGTTGATGATCATCACTAAAATAAACGTAAAGGAAAAAAAAATCACATGATGCCTATAATTTTTAATAGTCTAGTAGTTCAGCTTTGAGAAAGTGATTTGAACAGTGCACCATGTAGTTTGAATAGTTTAACAAATGTCAAGACAGACAGCCTCCCTCAAAGAATTTTAATATGAATCAAAACTGTTAATGCACCTTAAAAAGATAGTGTATGACTGAAACCATGAGAATAATGAACACTCACTCACCTGTATTACAGTATGACACTGGGCCAAACTACTATTAATTAAGTGATCAATAAAATAATTCATCAAGTCGGTTTCATTAGTTTAATTCAATCGATTTATATGTCCACTTATTCTGTGCCACGTTACAGAAGGGGAGCCCATCCTGTTACACACAGGGCAAGAGGCGTTCATTGATCCATCATAAGGCTCACACACGTCTACGTGTATCGTCTGAGCGCGTGTCTTTTGGGGTTGTGGGACAAAACTGGAGCAGCATGAGAAAACCGACAGAGACACAAAGAGGCCATGCTGTGAACTTTTATACAAAAGGCACATTCAAAACCTCCTGGACCACCTACTGCTATACACATGCCAGGGGACACCACCTTCTGTCAGCAGGACAGGAGGATTACCAAGTGTTACCAAGCACAGTTACAGCCACAAGCCTTGATCTGGTGCTGTTCACCTGATGCTTTGTCTGACAAGTTCCCCACCAGTCTTTGGAGACGTATAACCTCATTGTAGGTATAAGAGGTGTAGGAAGTTATCATTTAATTTCCAATTACTATAACTCCTACTAATGTCGCAGTACACAAAGGTACTGATTTTTGTTACATCTAGGGAAATTAAATTAGCACCAGGCCTTGAGGCTACACCAACTACTTAGAGGCCACAACATACACTACCTGTTGCTGACAGACACAGTTGCAGAAAGCCTTGCTCCATGTAACGCTTCTCTATCGGCCTCACTTCACATGAGCTGAGCGGTGATCAGTATCCTCGTGTGTATCAGCAATCAATCAATGGGGAAATCATCGCCGTTTGTAATTTTCTTCACCAGCTGTCATAACCAGAAACTATGAAACTTTAGCCGTGTTTGCATTGGAAAACTGAAGCGCTCTGTGTTTGTGCCATAAAACAATCAGTAGCGAAGAATTGGAGCATGCTTCCTGCTAAATCTGACCTTGTAGCCCTTAATGTAAAATGCAGCAAGCTAGCACAGCCTGCCAACCCAACTGGTGATGATGTGTTCACAATAACATGAGTAATGTTTCAACATAAATTTTGTGCAGTTTTACTGGTGTTAAAAAGCTCCACAAAAAGCTCCTTTAATCAAAGCTCTCTCTTTCTCTCCGGCTCTCTTTTCACTTTCTGCCTCTCTTTCTCACATCACCAATGTCATCCATTCATTATTAAAGCTCCCCTCGCCTCGTCTCTCCTGTGCTCTGCTCTATTAGAAACCCTTGTATCAGCTGCTCCGGGCCATAGAAGGACAGAGGAAAGAGGGGAGAAAAAAAATAAAATGAAGACATGTTCGGCTCTTTGCAGGGGGGCGTGTAAGTCGCCTGTCAGCCTGTAATCACTGTGTCCGCGACTGTGTATGCTAATTCATTTCTCCATACTGCTGACTAGGACATGCAATATAAATGAAGTTTGTTGGACTGCACAAGGGCTGACTTGAATAAAAGATCAGGGTCCTGAGGAGATTCCGGGCTGTTATTAGCCATGTGGAACTTCACAACCACACCGCCAGACACCTAATGTTGTAATGAAGGCCTTTTTACATGGAAATTGGCATCTATACCCCTGTCAGAGAGGGATTAGTATGACTGTGGCAGCATTGTACATTAGTCACTGGAATGAATGCAAGCTTAGAAAAAGAAAACAGGCCAAAATACACATTTATTTCTGTGGGATGAGGTTTAATACTACCTGAAGCATGAAGATGGGAGTTACTGGTTAACAATGCAGTGCAAACTATCATTTTCATCAAGAGTGGAACTGTTGATTCACACATTCACACACAGAGAATTACTGACAGAGGGTGTGGATGTTTTCCAGAGAAGCAGTTAGTTATTTGTCCTGCAGCTATTCCTCCCAACAACACTGTCCTTTGCTGGTAAATCTAATCATGCCTAGACAAGGTTGTACACAAGTTACAGGCAAAGAGGCTCCACAGAGTAACTGTCATAATGTTCATGTTTGTTCATTAACTGAGACACAAGTGGTGCCACTCCACCCATTTAATGCCACGTTGTGGTTAGTGATGATGAGCTTTCACTGCACCACCGCTTCATTTGATTGTTTTACATGGACTACCTCTTGGATCTTACTGACATTATTATTATTTATAAAGGTGATATTGTAAATCTGCACCAACCACTCTTTATATTAACAATGGATCGAATGACTGTGTAAGGTCAAAGATGTTACTCATAGTGACATGATAATTATTAGAGAGCGTAGGGAAGGAGGGCTGCACACCTCCCAGCTCCTATTTTCAGTGACCCATCGACTTCCCTAACTCTAACCCTCCTAGTCTCTGGAGTACGCCTACATCTTGCCTATGTTCCTACCTTTGAACCTTGGATATCCTTGATCTAAATGCCTCTCTAGTGGACTGTCCTGATCCTAACCGCCTAGAATCTAAACTATGTTCTCATGTTTATGTTTAACACCTAAAGTAACAAGTCACCAACTAACTTTGACAGTTTTATCCTAAAACACGATATGGATTAACACACGTTTGGATTTCATTCTCTGGACTGACTGCGGTGAATGGACAGCGAGGAAGATTAGTCAATACCGACAACTATTCCAAACCATGCATATCATGGAACACACCTAACCCTCTAGAGGGTTGATACCACTCCGCTTTTAAGGACATTTTGCAAGTTATTTAACACCCTTTAACTTTGTCAGGTGTCATTTGACGTCACAGATGTTCCATTTCTTAAGTTACAGACTGTCAGGAAAGGATGAAGTCACTTTGTTGTTATGGTCACAATAACCATAAGCTTTGTATGTTATGCAAGTTAAATATGTTACATTAAGTCTTTTGATTTTGCACATGACGTGAACAGCAGCCTCCAAAGTCCTGTGTTTGTGAGATCCACCCTTCCAACCTGACCTCCTGCAGTTGACAACTGAGAATTTATGACCTGACATTTGTGTGCTGGTATGAAAAGACGCGCTAATAGCAAAAACGGCACTGTGACAACATGCAAAATCAAATATTATATTAGCATGCAATTCATATGCCTTGTTATACAATGTTACATGGCAAGAAAACCTGGCTGACTCCCATGACCGCACGTTTCCAGCCACAGAGGGCTGCTGTTTTCAGTGGAAAAGCAAAAATAAACTCACTGTGCACAACAAGACCTCCAAGTTAGCTAACAAAATATGTTGTTCAGTCATATTCTTCAGAATGACACATAAAAGCATTTAAGCAACACAAACACAAAACATTCGATTTAAGGAAAGTTTGGGATTAGGTATAATATCAGTACGTTCTTGAAGTTAGGTTCGCTTCTTTAACATGGTTACAACAATAAACATGTGGTCAAGGCTCATGGTGCTCAACAATGGTGACTGTTGGTTAAAAACAGGAAAGGAACAGCTGTCTCCCACGTTAAAGGCTGTTGTTTTGTTGACCCATCCATCCACCCGACACCCCCTCTCTGTGGACAACATCTTCACCTGACTTCCTCCTTTGGTCTTGTCTTAATAACTGCCGCTGCCGCTGTCGTCCTTCTTGGGAGTGCAATCTATCTTGTTTTCCAGTCACAACAGGCAGATGTTCTCAGCAAAAGAAATACACCTGATAAAGCTGCCGAACATACTCAAACAGCTGCACTCTCAAACAGCTGCAGATATGTGATTAGCTGGTGAATGAACGTAACCAGTAGCTTAAGATATTTAAGTTGAGTGGCGTCGAAACTCTGTATGTGAGAGATTTTTAGATCAGAAGCATTCTAGTAGTATTCTAGTATTCTAGTACCCATCACATTTCAGGAGGCTTTGGTTGCATATTTAAGAGCAAGAGAGTGTTTTTTTCACCATTTTTTTTCCAACGTTCAAATCTGGAGGGACTGGACTAGGTTAAGATAATCCAAAAAATGAAAGAGCCTCCTTAAAGATGAAGTCCAGTTGCCCCAGATTTCTCAAGGAAAGATGGATGACTGGGAACCTTCACCGACCTCTAGCAAAACCAGTGGAATGCACTGGCTGAATTGTTTGTCAGATTTAGCTTTCGATTAGTTTCTTTTACCGTCTTAATGCATATGCAGATATCTGTTTTAAGAGATTAGCAGATATGGTTGCTGATTAGACTGCAGAGGAAGTCTTGGCCCAGATATTCCTAGTTAAGCCTTTTCCAGATATCTGCCTGCTACACCAGAGGCCGCGGCTCCAGTGGCTGTTGCGCACCCGGAATTTATCGCCTCTGGGCAAAAAATCATAAACAATAACCAGTGGGTTCTGAGATTGGCCCAGTTGAAAGGGTTAGTGAATACTGGACGTAAATCCATCAGGTGGTTAGAGAAACACACTCTCCAAATATATGCTCATGAACTGTTTGCTTGCACCAACATCACCTGAAGTTTATTTTACTGCTTCATCGTCTGCTCACAAATGTATGCAGTTTTAATGGGGAATGTGTGTAAGAAGGATAGGCAAGTAGGAAACCAACTGATACAGCCAGGTGTTACACTGCAGTGTAAATACATGATGCCAGGGGGTGTGTTAAAGATTAAGTCGGCTCTGTCTGTCCTGTTAGGCCTGCTACGAAAACATACACGCTCCTTTGTGGATATTTGGAAAATGTGGAAGCATTTTGCTCGACACTGAGTTAACAGTTTTCAGGTCAAGGCCTTTAGTCCCCCAGAGGTTCTGAGAAAGGGGGCAGGTGTGTGTGTGTGTGTGTGTGTGTGTGCTCTGTTCCTTTTGTAGGTATCACTCTTTGCATGAGGGTGTCTAAATGTCTTGCATGTGTGTTTTTTTTTTGTTTTTTTTTTGTTTTTTTTTTACCGTGCACTGTCTGTGTTTAGTGCTTGTTCTCCTGCGCTCAACATGTGTGTGAGCATCTGTGTATTTTTGTTTCTACGCATTGGTACTATGACTAATATATGAGTGTATGAGTAAATGTGTGTTTACATGAAATAGTCCTGAAAGCCTGTCTTGAAAGTGAAACAAGATGCAGCAGGTACCTTCAGACCTCCAGCCCTCACTTCTTATTTCCCTCGTCCCTCCTCCCCCACCTCTTCTTTGTTGATGTTTCATTGTAGCAGGGATTATGGGGATGTGAAGAGCGGAAGGAACTACGAGAAAAAAAACACCACTGTTAATAAGGTGAAACTGAAATCAGCTGTCGCTTCAAATATCTCTCTTACTCTCGAATCATTGTATTCGACGTTGTACTGTAGGGTTAAGCACTTTTAGATGTTTGGACAGCAGGATTCAAAATCCATTTCTGACGAGCAGTTCTGATGCAAATTTAGTCTGTTGAAAAATTCCTAATGATTCAATTTAAAGGCAGCTTCTCGTCGACACGTTGGTGATTGTTTTTCTTTTCTTTTTTTTGCTTAAAGCTTCTATAATTGATATTTTTTGAACAGCAATGTATCAAACCACAGTGTGAAAGGTGTCGCTCGCAGGGACAAACCTCGAGAGAATGATCACCCAAATCTGCAGCTCCCATCGGCTTTTACCGAGATTTATAGAGACTTTCATCTCATTGTTTAGCTGTCAGGAACTTTACTGTTGTGGTTCACCTTCACAGCTCTCATAGCTTTTAAGACACAGCAGGAAGCTTTTTCAGCAAAAAAGTTCTAAAAACCTAGAGTAAAGAACCTGCTCAGCACCCAACAGCACTTAGTTAGTGTCTGGTGAACATAATGAAACCTTTAGCAACCTTTTCCTCAGGAGTTTGTAGGGACCTACCAAAATGTTGAGAACCCTATAACACACCATGTTTTCACTTTCATGGTACGTGTCTGTATGGCTCATCTTTCCTCCATTTCCCACAGTCCCTTTGTGTTTGTTTCCTGAGGTTTCAGCCTGGGTAAGACCTGAAGGTCACCAGGTCAACAAATACAATAATTACTGGGGTCAAGGGTCACTCTTATCCTTATTTGTCAAAATTCCAGACCCAAAGAGGGGACCTCTGTTAGCCCCCCTGTAAATTGTTACAATTCAATTTTGCACGATGGCTGGACGGATAATTGGCTGATGGAATACAAAGCATGGCAAAGAACAAGAAACAAAAAACAATGCATGGTGTTCAAATATAGACGAGGAATTAGTGAAAAGCTTTTTTTCTTTTTTTACTCTTCACCAGATAAAAATTGAAACTTGCTCCGTGAAGCGCTGATCTGTTGGGAGCATGGAGGGATGAAAAGAAAAATCCTCATTTGCATACCTTGATGAAGGGATCAGAGAAGCACAAACAATTTTGTTTTTCAATGGTTTCTCATTATTTATACCATTAGAACAGAAGCTAAGTGTGATTTCTGAATGTTTGAATTGTATATATATATATATATATATATATATATATATATATATATTTTTTTTTTTTTTTTTTTACAGTAATGACAAATCCATTTTGCTCTGTTGGAACTCTGGAAACATCATAACTGACCTGCATTTTTGCATGAAACATAAAAACTATGAACTCCTCTATACCTCTGCATGAAGTACAGTAGTTAAAAAAGCCACTTTTTCCCCCTCTGTGCTTAAAATGACAGACTGTAAACCTGTTTTACACATGGCTGTAAAGAAGCCCTTATCCCTTTCCAGGGTCTGGGAAACTGCCAGCAATTTTTATGCGTTATTGTACTTTCTTTGCATTTGTATTTATTGTTGTTTCCTTTTTGTCCTTCAGCATGTGTGGCAGAGCGAGGCTGGGGAGGGGAATAAGAATGGCACAGCAATAAGCATTGAGATTGAGTTGTAAAATACATTGACTGTTTGGCTCTGGGGAGCTACTTCCTTCTCTGTGCGTGATGACTGTCACTGTGGCAGGAGAAAGAATACAAAGACTCGATCAGCGGGCTCAACCTCCCTGCGCTCTTAAATAACTTCCTCTTTTTTTTGCCCTTTATTCCCCACATCACTCTTTAAAATTGCTGATTTAAAGACCAGTATTACTGAAATAAAATGCTAACAACTTTGTTAGAGTATTTAGACTCTAGCCTTGAATGGTTTTACAGTAGCGTCCAGTGATGAATAATAAATGCCACATATGTCAGTCACATTTGTATTTGTCAGATGTTTTGACAGTGCAGAGATGATATTTGTAGACACAGAGCGACTGCACAGATGATGTCTGCTACAATAATGGCCGGAGACGTCCGCGATTCCTCCTACGCACTTCGGTGCAGAGGGGAGGATGATGTGAAAGATGGCTCAAATTTCATCTTGTCAGCGCTCTCACTACCTTTAGAATGATAAAACAGTGGTAGTTGTCATAACCAGGTGTTGTGTCTGCAGTCCTGCTTTAACCCAAGAACAAGAACTTTAAAGCTGCACTATTTTTAGATGAACTATTAGTCAGACAAGCAAGTGTAATGTGAAAGGTTTTGTTCATAGTGACAAAGCCATACATAAACAACTCTGTCATTTCCTCAGCCATAAGAACCTTTATAGTCTCTTTAAGCTCATTGTTTTGGTTATGCTCTGATAAAAACCTTTGTTATCTGAAAAGCCCAAACCACACACTGACATAGTAAGGGACTAGATAGTGGAGCATCCTATGACAGTAGAAAGAATGGACAGAATGGACATGTGACGTCACTCACAGGTTGGTCTGAAGAGCATTTGATGCTCAGAATCAGAATATGCAGCGCTGGCTGCCGCCATGTTGGCTGTCCTGCCACTTCCGCCTTCCGGTCAGTTTAAAAAGACGTGGGTCATCAGCGGAACTGAGGCAGGCCAAATAAAGCCTGGGTGCTCAAACAAGTCATCTGTAACAGCTCCTGTCAATCAAAGAAGCCATGCGGTTAATATACAGGTGAGTTGTATATAAATTCACCCTCAGTAAGGGTGTCATTGTTGTATGAGGGTGTAAACATGTTTATTTCTGCTGTGAAGTTGGACATTTTAACATGGAGACTTATGGAGGTTGAAATGTTCTGCAGCCGGCCTCAAGTGGACATTTGAAGAATTATAGTTTTTGGCACTTCTGCATTGGCTTCATTTCACAGGCACAGAAGTTGCTGCTTAGGAGCTGTAGGGGTTAGTTAAACTTCATATGAATGCTAGTGTTGCTCTGACTCTGCTAAATCTTCCCCAAGGTTCCAATCCCCTGGAACCCCAATTTTGACACTATTTGTAGCCAAGATTTTTGGAAAAAAAATATTTAGTGAATGTATCCTTTGCCTCTGGTAACTGTCACTGTTAGCGTTGAAGTCCACCTTATATGTCTCTGCATGAGGGCTTCATAAGAAATGATGCATGCACATGTTGGATGTAATGTGGAAGACAAAAGCCACATTATTAGACAATATTTGGATTTTTAGTTCAGTATCAGCATGTCACATGACTCTGTCATGCAGCATGTCACTTCTTTGGTCTCCTTTATTAAAACAAGTCTCACCACATGTATTTTTATTTTTTGATTGCACTGTTTGCTGCCCCCAGTAGTACACATAATACACATTATTCTGAATTGAACTTTGGAATGTATGTTATTAAAAGGCACTTTCTCTTCTTACCAGTATATATACAGCTTAAAGAAATATCGTATGATTCTTGGGGGTGGGCAAGTACAAACAGCCTCCTGTTTCAGTGTTTTCTACAGTGCGTTCCCATAGTTTCACACTCATTTATTACTAACAGAGGTGTTAGACCATATGTGTGGTTGGGTGCACTATCTAGTGACATTCCTTCTCTGGGATCAGAGTGTAAAGTGATTCTCTGCTTGCTTGAAAAGAAGAGAAAACTTGACCCGCAGAGTTCATCAGCAGCCACAGCTCGCCACAATATGCAAACTTACATTTAAAGTGTTTTCAGCATCATCTCCAGCAACACAGACAGCTGACATTAAGAAGCACTTAACGGCATGTGTGTGCACTTGTTCTTAAGTACTGTTTTGGGGATAGTGTAGAAATTTAAGTGTTCATAGAAACACTCAGAAAATGCTCTGAACTTCTGAAATCGCCCGTTAACGGGGCCCAGAACTGTAATCTTACTGCATTATGACTTTAACCTTTGTCCCATGACCAAGCAACAGTGCTCAGAACTAATAAAGGAAATCTATTGTGATGCAAAGTGTATATCTCAACAATTATTACCATAAAATATACAGAGAGCAAATAGAAAAATCCTCACTCTTCCAGGCCATTTTCTTCTTTTGTTGTGGGATTAATTGTGGGTGTAATCTTCACTGTAGCTTCATCTGTAATATTTCCTCCGGCTGTGAACGTCTTTTTGCCAAGCCACAAGGGGTTGTGAGCAAAGTTCTTTTCCAAGCTGCCACTTTCACATTATGAGTTCATGCTTACATTAAAGAATCATCAGACATTGGCAAGTCATGCCCTCAATCGATAATTATGCAAACACAGTCCTAATCAATATGTGAAATATAAAATAAGGACAAATGATAATATGGAGATGGAGCACATCTCATTTCATCTCCCAGTCAGATGAATATGTTTGAATAGCAAACATTAGAATAGCAAAGCATCCATTTGGCTTTTATGTGATGGGGCTTTGCATTTTAGTTGACACATGGTTCAATATTTGAACAGAGAAAAAAGTTTTAAAAATTATATTGCTCGGAGTGATAGTGGTAGTAATAAAGAAGTTATTGACCAAATGATATTGATCGACAGCTCCTCGGGCAAAACGAGCCGACCTTGGTCTCCCTCTGTGCCTTGCCCTCCCTCCGCCTGCCTCCCCTCGACTCTCCTCCCCGGAATTCAATAATATATTATTTTACACAGTTTAAAGCCGGACAACAAATAGCTGCACAGCACAGGGTGAGGAATTACTGGTAAATTTTTCATGCCTATTTGCCTGTAGGAATTTGGCAAGGGTGTATGAGGGTGATTAAAATCAAGACTCCAGTCAAGGCTTGATTAGGAGTTGCCATTCAACAGAAGGCATGGCAGAGAAAAGAATGAGAGGGGAAAGAAAAGGGAAAGAGTAAGGTTAGTCGGAAGAAAGGAGAAACCAGAGGCTATGTGTTCCTTCCTCTAGCTCGGCATAAATCAGATAATGACCTTGAAGTCTTTGCAGGAGAGAGGCAGCGGTAACTACATCCAAGCTGTGTCCCCTGGTTTATTCACAAGGTCAGAGGAGGGAAACAATGGCCATTGATTTGGCCCTGAAGAGGCAGGGAGAAAAGGCCGAGGTGATTGTCACATTACACTCTTAAAAAACATACTTTAGAACACCACCATTTGGGTAAGTAACACTGCTTTCAGTGGTCAGAGTTTGGTTACATACTGTCTGGAAGCTCTTTCTTTAGACAGATTCTAAATATATATTTACTATATTATTACATTATTTTACACTTTGGTTGGAACATAGACAAGAAAAAAGTGGGATTAGGATGAACAATGATAGCTGCCACTGGAGCTAACCAGATACTTTATAGCTTTAATTCAATTGTATTTATACAGCACCAAATCATAACAAATTTATCTCATGACACTTACACACAGAGCCGTCTAGACTAAATAATGTTATTTAGAGACTCGACAGTTCCTACCAGGAGCAAGCACTTGGTGACAGTGACAAGTAAAAAACAAATTCCTTCCTTTACTCTTGACTATGTGTCCATTTTGTGTCAGTTTCAACCCATCGTGTTCAGCGTGTTCAGTTTGGATCAATACGGCCATGTGTTATTTTATCACACATTTTTTAAGAGTGTGAACACAACGGCTAGCAGCTTTGTTCGAGAGACACGGCTGATCTGAAGGCACGGATGATTGCTGGGGGGGAACTAGCAGATTGATTGTCTCGTGGGATAAATAATGTACGTCAAAATACTGAACAGGTGAGAAAAGGTCACCCACAGCTCTTCACCTTCACTGTAACTGGTTATCTGCAGATCACTTCTTTCTTTAACAACAATGCTCACGAACGGCCATCACCACACTGATTCTGCTTCATGGTCAATAGTCAGTTTTATACTGGAAGATTTTATGAATCAAGCATGAAGCATAATTAGACCAGTTCTTCACAAAGCACTGAGATCAGCTGGTCATGTTACAGTTATGAAAGTGCAGCCTAATTTGTTTAGTTTCATTATAACAAGCTAATTATTCCAAATTAAATTATCAATAAAATATGTTCATTATTTTGGTTTGCAGGAGCTTTCTGACCAACAATGCAAAAACATTTGCTGGACATGAGATTGTCTACAGCATATTAACATATTAACAGTAATGGCAAGTCCAGCTCGTATCCACCTGTTCAACACAGGTGGATACTAATTGGACATACCATTACATTTTCTGTAACTTCACAGTTATTTTTCTTATTTTTTGTTTTTGTACTTTGTTGCTGGGATGTGAATTCTCCCTAAGGGATAAATAAAGTAACTATCTCACCATCTATCATTCTCCTAGTTCCATCAGCAAAATATCTGAGATATAAGGAGACAAAACAATTCTCACATTTTAAAAAATCTTCCATCCATTCCCTTCATAACTCCCTGCTACAATAAAAGCTACATCTGAAGCTGAGACTTTGACTGAATACAATCCAAAAATGCCTATAGCATATGAGAAAACCTCTGTTTGTAACCTCTTTTTGTAAAGATAATTCTAGCAGTTCTCCTAGCACTTTGAATCATTTTATCCATCATAATATTACAGTCATTTTGGGAAATCAGTATGGGAGCACTTAGCTTAGTGAAACTTCACTTCCACCTGATTCCCACGCTAGGTTAAATGATCACACGCCATCATCTCAGCCAAGCTACTTTCATCATGGATGTGGAGGGTCCTCTAACATCAGAGGTCAGAGATCTAGAACTCCACTTGCTTAGTATTTACTTACTATTAACTGTCCAAGTTGTGAAAACTTGTTCGGTCTTTGTAGGTTTAAGCTAGTCTTCAGGTAGTCTAAAGGTAGCCCTCGCTGGTTTGACTACATTTAGAAATCACCTGGCTTTTGATCAGAGTTGTTAAGTGTATGTAGACTTGAAAGCAGCATGACAATACCGGGGCAGTTTGAATACTCAATAAATACGTGCACACTGTCAGCTAACTGCTTGTTTAGCCCTAATGTTGCAAATTCACTTCAATTCAAAATGCAGCTGAAATACTGCATGTGTTCCTTAGTGTTGGTTGATGCCACTTCGATACAGACCTAGGAACGTTTTGCAATTCCATTAATGCCTGTTGTCACTCATCATACGCAAATTTACAACTATTCTACGTGCTACGGTCAAATTAATAATCTCCACTTAATTTGGTCTCTGCTTGAAGGCAAAAACACAACTAATACATTTTTAACATAATTGCATATAAATTCCATCATCAAAGGGTTAACCCAACGAGAGTCTAACAAATGTGCATGAGTGATGTCACCCATAGGTTTCAAAATTTTTCAACATGGGCACGTTTTAACATGGGGACTTATGGAGGTTGAAATATTCTGCAGCCAGCCTCAAGTGGACTTGCAGTGTTTGGCACTTCTGCATTGGTTTCATTTCCCAGCCACGGAGGTTGCTGCTTGGTTAAACCACAATGTCTTGTTTTCTTGTATACTTTATCAGCAATAGGAGGTCCTGGTGCCACCAGATGATTTAAGTGTGGAACTTAAGTCACATGATAACATGTGGTCATTTAAAGGGGAGAAATAGCTACCCTCGTTTCTGATCTGATCCATCCATTGGCTGATAAAAAAAACGTGACCTGTTGAAAGAACAACTTAAGTTAAGAGTATTCTGTTACACATATTTCCCCAAGGTTACAGATGAACTCCAATGCTAAAAAGTGACTAATCACATCTGCTCCTGTTGAAAAATTAGTGAATGTAATGAGTAATGCGTAATTAAATATATTTAAATAACTCGCCCAACACTGAGTGGGACACACACAGTACAAAAATAACCAACAGGGCCTCCTCTCTTAGGACTCCGCTGAGTAGGTGACGTAAAGCCTGATTACTGGCAGCAGAGAGAATAAGAGAGGAATCAAAGAAAGGGGCGCAAAGCGTGTAAAGCGTGCGATCACCCTCACCTCACTTATCCTGCGTGAACGCGATCATCTTGTTCGTTTGCATGTCAGGGATGCTGATGGAGAAAGAGATGGCTGTTATGCTCAGTAAAATATTCATTCTGCTTGCAGGCCAGCCAAGTGAAACATCCAGCTACTTGGCAGACATGGAATCTGAAAAAAAGAGGGCGGCGGTGGTGGAGGTGGGGAGAGTGCATCCATTATTGAAGTGCCAGGATGTTATCAATTCATACAAGGTCAATATGGGAGATTTCAATTTGTGCTTGTGTCAAGACAAAGATTTCCCCGTGTTTGGCTCACACTCTCTTCCACTCTCACCCTGTCACAGTTCTTAATATGCTCACAACTCTGCGACACACCATGTTACATCGTCTTGCTTTTGGTTCCTAACTGCATTGTGAGTCTTCTGAAGCTTGAGTGCATGATGGTACAAGATATGACTTTACCTCCGGCAACTTAAAATTCAGCCCTCAAGTCCCTCTGCAACACACACACACGCACAGAAGGACAGATTTTCTCAGTGTTTGCCGTAGGAGAGCTCCTCATTTACATCAATTATGGATAGTCAACTTCCATCCTCGTGGCCCGGCGCTGCATATTTCATGGAGAGGGGGGTATTTTATGAGTTAATGTGTCCAGTTGACATGCCTCTGAAAGCACTGGCCTGTCCCTTACACCATGTGCAGGGTTGGGAAGAGCACGCAAACACAAATCTTCTGAGCGTGTGTGAGTGTGTGTGAGCGTGTGTATGTGTGTGTGAGAGAGTCTAACCTCCTCCCTAGCCACATCATGCTCTCCAGCGCAAATGCATCTTGCAACCTCAGTTTGTGCTGCAGGGAGGGAGTAACGCCACACGAGCGTCTGCGCGGCCATGGAAGCCATGCACAAGAATTTCTTTTTTTTTTTGTTTGTTTGTTGGTGGCAACGAAGAAAATGAAAGGCAAAAATAGGTATACAACTGCTTTTCAAAGTGTGTGGGAGACTTAAATGTGGAATTAGAAACGCGATGGCGCCAACACGTAACATCCAACGCAACTTTTCAACCCTTCTTCAGAGAGGCCTGTAAACAAAGCTGATAACAGCACTCATTATGCCTGCTCTCCCCTCCGCCGCTCTCACTGCTTCTCACTTTTTCATCAGCCCCCCCGCCACCCCCACCACACCCCACCCTCCAACCCCATCTAACCAACCATGATCCCCCCCCCCACCACCACCACCATCTTCACCACTATTTCTCTCCTCGCCCTCTTGCCAGCCTGTTTGGGAGGTGTTACCAGCAGCTGGTGCCTTTGCATAATGTGCAGGGTGTTTATGTGCGTTTTTTTTTCCTTCTTCATCTTTCTCCATATCCGTGTATGTATGCGTGTGTATGTGTGTGTGTGTGTAGCAGAGAGACACAGAGAGAGAATGTGGGAAAGAACGGAGGCTGTTCTCGGATGGTACAAATTGCTTTTTTGACCCGGTAATTAGTGGCAGAAGACACTCTGAAGGAGCTGGTGATGAAGCTCCCGTGGCCGGATTTCAACATGGACGCATAAATTATCATTTATGGAGCACTAATGGCCTGTTGAGCTGTCCTCTTAGACCTCCCTCGTCCACAGCCGCGCCTGGTCATCTTTTATGCGTTATCTCCACGGCGTGAACGCTAACTATGACATGAAAGAATACCAGCTCTCCTCCCATCCCCTCTGCTTTCTCCTTTCCTCTCTCTTTCCTCTCTCATCTACTTTTTCTTAGCCTCTCCTCTTCCTTCTGTCTCCTCCTCCTCTGTGTCTTAAAGCAGTTATACACAACTTGAGGCCAAATCAGGCCCACAATAGGGTTTCTAATTCACAATGATTGTTTTCAGTTTGTTTATACCAATGTTCAATGGTGTCCTTTGTCTTTAAGTTGGGAAGTTGCATATTATAAATCTATCAGCAATTTGTGCAGTGTGCAGAACGAGTGGCACTTGATATCTGACCTGCATGGGGATGCTGCAACTGAATTTGTGTCTTGGCAAAGATGACTGAGGACAGCAAACGCCAAATGGTTGACAATGAATGTCAATGAAAACAAGGCAATTCAGGCTTGTTCACACTGAACAATGGACAGATGCATTTGCCTTTATTTTGCCAGATGCTGTACCCAAGGTTGGCCAATATCAGGTGCCATCATGAGTCAAAACATGCTAGCTTCAGTGCAGCGATCCTGCCTGGTAGCTCAGCAAGAAAAGGGAAGATTACATCTTTGAAGACTTCTTCTTCTACCACATCAACCATCCTAATGTTTATTCATTTTATTTGATAAATATTATTAATCTTTGTTTTATTGCCTGACCTAGCTCTACCTCCTGAGCCACTGCTGCCCCAAAAGGGTACCAAATGTAATGATAGTCACAGGCCACTAAAACATGCATTATCTCAGTTCTACAGATTACTTCTAAGTATACATACAGAATGGTAAATCCATGCATTGAATACAGTGATCAGTTAATAAATGAATGGGGACCGTGCACACCATGTGAAGCAGTGAATGATATCTTGAGAAGATAATCTAATCCTAGTGGATGCGAGCTTTGACATCCAGTGATGGTATCTTCTTTCGCTTACCACCACTCAGTTGGGTGTGATGGGGACTTGGTGGCAGCGTTTGTTACATTTGTTACTGTTAAATTCTTTCCTGTTCTGGCTTTTGCTGTGTCAGAATATATAATGGGGCATCTTGCAGGAAGTGTCCTCCTGTTAGCCTCAGCAAGATACTGGCCTCCACTGCATTCTGTAGGTTCACAACAAGAAGGCCAAGAAAGAGTCCAACAAAACAGCAAAACCAGAGCAGAGCAGAAGCAAAGAGTCTCTGGGCTTTCCTGTCCTTCAGTTCTCTGTCAATGGTGGCATCGGACACGACCATCCTATCATCTTTCTGTCAAAATTTGGACTTTGTCAAAATTTGGACAAGGTCTTGTTAAAAATTTGGTTATTATTTGCCTTTTTTGTGGTATTGTACAGTCTCATAGCCAGGAGGACAAAAGAGTTCCCAAGTGTGTCTGGAGTGGGACAGGGACAGCAATAAACACACTCCTCTGCCTGGTGAAGGTGTTGTGCTGAGGGTGGTGGGCGTTGTCCAGTATGGAGAGCAGTTTATCCAGGGTCCTTCTCTCAGTGAGCCCTCATCACCAGTTTGTCCAGTTGAGCAATAAAACTTTCATCTGTTTTCCTTTCCTCACTGTCCTCTTACAGAACACATTTTCTTTACTTCTGCATCCCCTTCTTCTTTCTTTCTTCTTGCTGTTCTTCCTTCTTCTTTCCTCCCCCCAAATTAATTTCTCTCTTCCTGTCCTCCTGTCATTACCCTTTCTTTGAGTTTCTTTCTTTTCTATTTTTTTGTAAAATAGGTTGCACTGCCTGCTGCTACAGATGCAAGGTTAAATTTTCTCATGCTACTACAAAATATGCTTTGCATAAACATATTCTGTTTGTGATTTTTCAGCTTTTTACACAGCATATTTATTGCATTACATGCACACATATGCGGGTTAACAAAGACAAATAGCACATGCACGTCTTGTATGAATGTAAGTGTGTATGCTTCTCGTGTGCTGTACAGAGTTTGACACTCACAGTGGGTGAGGTTTGCCCTTAAAACAGCTGTCATTACAGAACAGAGTAGAAAGGAATGCAATTAGACACGTCAGCTCTGCGATCCATCACTGGCTATTATGGCTTCCACAAGGTGAGGAAAGGAGAGAATGGCCCATAGATACAGCAAGTAACACACACACACACACACACACACACATAAGTGGGCCTCTGTGTCCGACAGCTTTGTGACCAAAAATGAAAACACAGATGCGCTCATAAGCAGGAAAACAAGTAAGCAAGTCTGCTTATGCTCACCAACACTGTCCAACAATCCGACGCTGGAGAAACTATCTTCCTGCTCTTTGGCCGGCACAAAGTCTCGACCCGCTAATACGGCGCCAATAGAGGAGGTAGACATTATTTATTTAGCTCAAGGACATTTGGAAAGATTTGGTTGTATGGAAAATCAAAGTTAAAATGTGCTATTAGGGAACACTATCAATAAGACTCAGAGATCTCAGATCCAAACTGATTTTTAGGAAAATGATGGTGAGTAGAGCCGATAAAAGTTGATCCAGGAAGTAGCTCCATGGTACCTTTTTTAATACAGATTTGAGCATTTACTACTTCATTTGATAGTGACAGCTGGAGAGAAGGACATGAAATCCACATGATGGAGGGAGGAAATGAAGTGCAGCAAAAGGACCTGGGCTGGAATCAAACCAGGGTCACTGAAGTGAGGCCTCATACAAGGTGAGCTTCCAAGGCACCCCAAGCCCACACTGTGAACCGGTTCCTGTGAAATTCACAATAACTAACTGGCAGCTGTTGACAAGTAACTTTACAGTACACCATCGGTTACTGTAATTTTCACAGCAACACACACAGAAAGTTAGTGCTGAAATTTACAGTGCACTCGTGTCTAATAGACTCTCACCTCACCTTTGTTCTATCTTTCTAAAGAAATGAGTGACATCAGTGGCTCCCAGGCTAGAGTTCAAGCTAAGTCTGATGATGATGATGCCATGAGACTTTTTTTTTTCTTTTTTCTCAATGTTATTGTTTGGTTTAAACTGTCTTGCATGTTTTAACTGTCTGACCTCTGGTTATTTGGCACGTGAATTTTCTGTGGTTCTATAAAGATCAAATTCCGTATCCTTGTGGCTGTCAAGATCTTCATGCAGCCAAAAGTCTGCATGTCTGTGTATGCAGACACGCACTGTGGTATAAATTTAATGGTGTGCATCTTCAGACCTCTTTTTTTGGGGGGGGGGCTGTAACACAAATTACAACAATGAACAAACCTTACTGTAAAATTGTCTCTCATGGGAGTCGCTTCCTTTTTCAGGACTCAGAGCATGAAGACAAGAGGAGGCCACGGATCAAACATTTCCTCTAAATATCTGGAGGGGCCAAGCTCTGACCCAATCATCTTGATGCTTGGCCACGGTACCAACGAGTAAGTGATGAATTAAAGAAAAAAGAGAGAAAGGAAAAATAATTAAAGCGGGGGGCTCAGAGAGGCCCGAAAGAAGGCTGTAGTACTTCTGTTAAAAAAATGCCAGTTAGCAGAGCCCACCACTTCCTCAAACATTGCCTTAGTGTGATGAGTTCCCTGAAAAGGTCTGCAGCTACTTTGCCTTGAAAGCACACAGATTTTTGCCAGTGTGTGCACTTTTAATTGCACTCCCATCGCTTGCCCCCCAGCCCCTCAAATCTCTCCGTCTCTAACACACATGTTGCCCCCTCACTCGCCATTTCTCCACGAGGCCCCCCACTGCTCACTCCTCCCCCTTGTCTCTTTTTCATTCTGTCGTTTTAGCCCTCTCTCTCTATCTGTCCATTCTTCAAAGGGGAACTTCATTCACTTTATTTTAATTTCATAGATGAACCCTGAGGGGAGGAATGAGAGATGGCAGTGTGAGAGGGAGGGGAGTGAGAAACTCTGCTTTATTTCACTGATGGCTCTGTAGTATTGGGGCAAAGCCTTTGATGGTTGGTTACTGGCCAGCCACTGGCACTGCCTAATATACAAATGAATAACCCCTAACAGAATGATATTACTAGCTGCTGTCTATGCAGACATACAGTATTGTAAAAAAATAATTGTAATTTATTACAACACAGCTCTTATTTTCATACTTCTTGTTTTATTGGTTCTGATCACATTGTACTTATCAAAGGAAGTGCTGAGATCTGGCAACATGGTGGCTTTGCTGTGGGATAGAGCAATGACTGAGCAGTCAGGCAATCAGAAAAATTGAAAGCTGGCTGATAGTTTAGCACGATTATCTGAATCACAGTAGAAATGGGAAGTGAGCCATCTCTGGAAGGACAACCGTGGTACATAGGGTAGGTCGAAGTTGAAACAAGGCTGTAACTGTGCAGAAACGTCACCTGCACATGCCTTAACACTATATGATGTCAGTACTGCTCTGCATACTTTGAGTAAAATATGGTTGGCGAACCAGTGTTTGAGATGTTGAAGTTCAAGTAAAGTAATCTGCCATCACAGGGTAAAGTATCTACAGAGTGCAGTTATTGCTGCATGGTTTCAATTTTTAGGGTTGCAAAGCACAAGTAAAAATAGATGTATTGTGTAATTTGATGTGTACAATCAAGTGCTCATACATGTGTTGAAGCGAGAGGGAAGCTGATCAAAAAGCTTGGCCTGAACATAGTGGTCATGCTAGCATTATATGAATGCAGTAAGTTAATATAACATGCACAGGGTGCTACAGTAAATCAAAGTAGTTCTTCCAACTACTTCTTCCAAGAAGAGTGAATTAGAGGTCATTAGAGTTGAGATGGGCTGTAGCCCTGGACAGTCTTTCTCCAGCATGAATGTCCTTCATGATTTGTCATAGTAAGAAGTATCTGTGTGTTTAAATCCATTGTATCGGTTACTCAAGAAAACCTCATATGTCCAAAGGTCAGCATTTTGGGATGTGTGTGTACAGCTTTGTTTTTTAGCTCAGCCGCCGTCATATTTTTGAGCTTTTGTTGTAGTGCAGTCTGAAAGGTTTTCAGAAGCCTCAAGGGCCCTTGGATTTCTCTCAGCCTGGACCCTTCAGTCCTGTTTAAACTTGAGGTTTTCACACTATTCCTATGTGTGTATGTGAGTACTGTAAATGTGTGTCCCCATGATGGCTTACAAGCCTACAGTATATGATGCATCTGTGTGTGTGCATCTGTGTGTGTGTGTGTCAGCATGCAGGTGTACAGGCTGTGTGAAAGATGAGCCCTGACTACGGGCCGTCCACCTTGCCCTTTGGCTATTTCTGTACCGTGCCTTCCCCGGCGTCGGTTGCGTAATGATCTGGGAGATAGCGATCGCTCTTTGTTTGTTGTCTCTATCAGCCATAACTGGGCCTTGGTGCCAGAAGGTCAAGTGTACAGAATAAGAACAGGCTTACACAACACAGAAAACACAGACACCTCTTTGATGTGAAACAAGGGATGTGTGTGTGTCTCTCAGATTGAGGGCGGTGATTGATTTCAGACAACAGAAATCTAGCTGTGCAGAAGTGGACCAACAGTATACCATTTCAGTAGCGCTTTATGTTGGGATGTTGGACTAAGAGCCGATGTTTTATCAAGATCCAGAGCTCCCATGTGCTACAGTAATTCTGTTCTGAACATGGACAGCATGGAGGATCGTCTCAGTGATGGCAGATACAAAGAGAGTTAAAAAAGAATCATACAAATAGACTTTTACACAATGGTTTTACCCTAAAATTCTCATTTTTAACTTTAAAATCTGCCAGGATAGTGAGATCATTTGTCAGAGATTAGATATATGTTTTCTAGTGAAACGTGCATAATAAAAAGTGTTGCGTGTCAGATTTAGGGGCCTCAATTCAAAGAATAGGGCAGAGATGGAATATGATTTTTTTATTAGTATGTCATCAACAATGGCTCTGCATGGGGCTTTAAACATTTCCATGGCCACAGTATTAAGTATATTAGTTCTACAGTCCATAACTTTACTGTTTTGATTCAGTCCTGCCACTCTCACCAACCAGTACTGAACAGCAAACAAAGTTAGCAACTTGCTAAACAAAGTGGAAAACATGCTGCTAAAAACTGGATATTTTTGGACTATTCGATGGAGACCATTGCTCAGTTGGGTGGCCATTTTAGATTTAACTTGTTTATTAGTCATTGTTTGTATCCTCAGTACTTTTAGACTATAGACAGACTAGATAAATCAAAACTGTTTAGTATGGTTTTAGTGGACAAATTTTCATTATATTTGAGTGAACTTGTCAACGTTTTAGTTTTTCTCTTTAATGTACGTGTGCAGTACATATATTTATGTGTGTCTAAGATGATAAGAGATATTTCCGTAATGAAGGGTCACTGCTACTCAGCGATCTTTGGAATCATTTCTATGTTCATTGAGCCTGGATCTTCCCAGGACTGTGCTACTGGGGGCAAGGGAGAAGAAGAAAAGAGAGGCTCTGGACAACTTCAAGCTGTTCCCAGCAGCAGGATCAGCCTCTTGGAGTGCATCACATCGCTGAGTGTTGACAACTGTGCTACTGGGTGGGGTTCCTAATAAACAGATATTGTCGTCAGTTGGGAGGTGCAGATTTGCTCACGGGACCCTTCACGAGCCAATTTGCAGGCATCGCGGTAGCTCTGTTTTCTTTAACTCATTGGGGGAAATCACGACTAACATTTTATTTCAGTCTTATCAGCAAAAGCAAAACGTTCCATCACAGTTTATATTATGTATTTTTGGTGTAGTTTTCATCAATTAAATTAACACTGGTGGAGACCAAGAGAGAATTAGGAGAGTTTACAATGGATCTACAGGCAGTGTTTGCTTTGTGTGTCAATAAGTAATTTTTTGCTAACATGTTAGCCATGTCAACTTCATACAGCAAAGATATGCCCCGAAGTGATCCAAACACCCATTAATGTACTTTTAAAAGTAGTTTTTAAAATATGTTTTTTTGTCCTTGACATAATTCACGCTCAATGTTGGAGTATCAGTATTCAGTGAAGAAGTTTGACAGAGGTACATTTTAGCACTTAAAACGGGGGAAAGAACAAACCTGTGTGGGGTCTTGGGTAGAATGCTGCAGGGATAGACAAAAGACATAAATAAACATCAAACGAAAATGAGATTTACCTGTTTGATCATTAACTTTCTCCAAGTCCTTACCTTCCAAAAAAGGACCAACGCTGGAGAGCAGGAAGAGAGAGAGAGAGAGCGAGGGGGGGAGAGCGCGAGGAACGAGAGCTGAAGGCAGAATGTCCGTTAGGAATACAAGCAGTGCCTTGCCAAATACAAAAACAGGCCTCTCTCTCGTCTTTCTTTATCCTCCTATTTTATTCCCTTTGTTACAGGAATTCGTACAGGACTTCAGAGGAGGCTGCAATGAGCACATCAAAGCATGCCGACAGATTGTGGCCCAACGGACACACTCGAAGTGGGCATTAATTTCTTTGTTGAAAATGTAGAAAAGGCAACCACAAAGTGGGGAAATGAAAGCGCCTTCTTTTCTTTTGTGTTTTTTCCCCTCCTCCTCCTTCTTCTTCTTGTTTCGCTGTTGTTTCAGCGTCTCTCTCCGCTCAGAGTTTCCACATGTCGAAGGTGGTAAGGGTCAGGCCGGCACCTTGTTTTTGTCAGATGCTCGTTTGGGGAGGTTTCCGTCCTCCTTTCTGTCTTTCTTTCTTACTCTTCTTCTTCTCTCTCTCTTGCTCTCCCCTCTCGCCGACTCTTCTGACAAGCTCTCCTTGAGTTCAGCCCACATGGCTCTGGGCGAAAATCAATGCCCATATGTGTCTTCAGCTGCTCTTCACTGTACTGATGAAGGTTAGGAGAGAGAAAGAAAGACAGATGAGCAGAAATCCAGAGAATCTAAGAGTCTGCTGATTACGGACAAAAATATTCATCAAAACCGTGCATCTGTTTACTAAAATAATGGATGAATAATTAAATGAGAAATGCTCTCTTGACTCCTTTTTTGTTTCTCATTCCTGTGTGCCCCAGGTGCCAGTTTTGGCCAGTGATGGATGGAGCGAGGGCAGACTAATTGTGGAAAGTGTTGGTGCAGGAATTAAAGATCATTACCAGAGGATTCAGCCAGGGATTTGTTCAGATCAGCATTCAGTGACCATTAGCCTACATAGTGCACTGCAAAGATCACTGACCTTGAATGGTGAATTGCAGACTCGCTATTGATCGCCGTCACAGCGCTTCATTGTTTCTGTGTCATGGCTAAGGCTAGGCTACTCACTTGTTTAATTGTTTCTCGTTGAATTGTAAAGTAGTGAGTGGGAGGCAATTGGAAAAAAAAGGCTTTTAAGCAGTTTGTGCTTTAACAAGATACTTTAAGGAGTGAAGTGAGAGGGACAGCCTTTATCTCTCCACGTTGTTACACCTTACAAGAAACCACGACAGGCTTGAACAAACGCCAGGTCCGGAATGAACACTCACCGTGACTCAAACAAGGCTTCCAAACACAAATGAGCCCGTTCAGAAGTTGGTTTGTACTGTTGTGGTTTACGAAGACACAAAGTTCAGAATTCAGGAATTCAACAGGCATCTGAAAAGAATTTGAGCAAGATATCTTTCAGAGCATCCCCACCATCACAGGCACTGGGTGCCATTGGGCTTGGCATATCCCCCGAGGGTGATGTTTCAGTCCGTTTTTCTTCTAGAGTAGCCAGCATTTTCACAGCAGCATACTCTTCCTGGTTTTGATGCCTTTTTTGCTCGCTGCGCTGACCCTTTTAGAAATTCTGCAGAGACCACAGATACTTCCTTGGACTGTAGATGCTCCCCGGATCTTTCGCTTCTCGTCGACCTCTTGGCCTCGTCTCTCCGGTTTTGATCTCCCTTCCCCAGCTCCTCTGCCCCTGGAGGGTGTCAGCGCTGGCTGAAGGGGCTTCCAGGGGGCTTCAAGGGGCCTTTCAATCCTTCATCCAGGTCTTAATGTTCAAAGACCTTGGCCAGTCATCCAGCTGCACGCACACACATACACTTACATAGTCGCGCACAAGCTTGCACTCACACACATTAGTGCAGAAATGCACACACAAGCCGCACTGATAATATGAAGAAAGACCAAAAAAAGAGTCGTAAAGGAGAGGAGGAAGTAGTGAAAGAGTAAGAGCTGCTCTGAATTTCAGAATAAGATCAAAAAGAACTCCTGTGAGAGCTGGCCTTAGCACTGTCAAAATGAGATTAAAAATGTCAAGCGAGTTTCATGTACAGTATGCGAGTAGAATATAGTCGATATTCTCTTCCCTATAAACAGAAATAAAGACACACACACACATTCATTCACATTCTCTGCCCACCCCTCCTGCTCTCTTTCCCAACAGGGTCTCGGGGTCACGTCGGAGCAAGATTATAGCCGGTTTGTAACGTTATATAAAGCTGCAGCGTTCGCTAATTTAACACCGCCTTCTGGGACCCAAACGGCTGGAGTCTGGATGGAGAAAGCAGATGTGCCTTCCACCAGAGGAAATAGTCGGTGGCCGATCAAGCGTAAAAACGCCACAGCTTACCGACAAATTTCATGGCAAAGTGATGGGCAGGGCGAGGAGGAGTAGCAGCAGTCGCTACTCTGAGATCTATCAGAAATGTGTATCTAGACCTGTGGGCTGCAGGGACGGTGATTTAGGAGGCAACAGATTGTGGAATAGAGGAGAAAAAAGGGGGAGTGTGAATGTAGTCGAGTGTGTGCATACAGTGAGCCCGAGTGTTCTTTGTTGTGCACGTGTTGGAATTTTATGTGCGAGTAGCATACTTTGCAGTTTATGAAGCCCAGTGTGTGTCTGTTTGTGTGTGTGTGTGTGTGTCCTTCCCTGGGATAACTGTGTGTGCACAAGGCTTGCGAGGCCTTATCTAGATGTCCTAGTTATCGATTGGGCGACATGGCAGATAAGAAAGGATGAGTACCCCCCTCCCACCCATCCACAACCCCCCCGTCATCCACATATCTAGCCCCACCAACCACCGCCTCACCCCATCTGTATCACACAGAGCAGGGAGGGAGGCCCTACTCTGCGTGATGCAGATGGGGTGATTTAAAGTGCTTTACTGTAACCTGTTTACATCAGTCCAACCTCATTTCCAAACAACATTGAATCAGTGTTTTTTCTGCAGTTCATGAACAACCTGCAGCGACACATTCACCATATTTAACGCTGTATCTGTTGTTACAACGTGTACTGTGTGGTGAAATATGACATCAAGTCAAACCTCATTTTTCAGCCCGTTAATATGAAGCATTACTGTGTCCCAATAACATGTTGACATATGGCAAATGTACAGATACATGTACAAAAGCACAAACATAGTAATTAATATATTTGAGCACATAACAGACATCAAGATTAGATTTTGTCCGTCATGACAATGTTTCTAAATGTAGGAAGCTTAAAATGATCTGCTGGGTGAGCTGATGAAATCTAAAATCCTAAAAATATTATTATTATTATTATTATTATTAATAATAATAATAATCAGTGTTACCTAACACAATTATGTTGTCTTCAACAACAGAACAACAAGTCAAAGCAATGAATCAATAAAACGTGACATAGAAGTTAAAGTTATAAAAGTTCAGCTCAATAAATTGGGGCAAGGCGAGTAATCTGTAAAAGCCTAAGATCAACCATAGAACCGGTAGCCAGAATAAGTGTGATGTGTTCCTTTGTTTGAGTTAAAATCCTGGCAGCGGAGTTCAGATGAGTTGGAGATAAAATCATAAAATCATAAAATATAAAAGGACACTGGTAGTTTGAAGAAAAGGCGTGTTTAAGTGTTCACTACAGTGATTTGGGTTTGATTCCAGCTTGTGGTCATCCTCTCTCTCCCTCCACTTTCCTGTCAATCTTAAAATAAGGCATAAAAAAATCATTAAAAATAAATAAATAATAATAATAAAATAGCAGAGTTGTGTCCTCAGTGTGCTTGGGTAGGACGCTGTACCCCAAATTGCTCCTATTTTTTTTTTTTTTTTTAAACTGGATTAAAGGGTTTTGCAAAATGCAGCCATTCAGATGTCCACATGAAACGAAATGGAACACCCCCAAAAATATCAAGCCACATTTCTGCTTCAAGTATGAAAGTGAAAAGCTATGGGGTTAACTTGGGACGACATTACAAACTAGCTCAGGCTATAAATGCTGTGGGATTTGGCGCTGGTGTACACTTTCCCTAGTGGCAGCCTCGGGAGGGCACCAAACCCGAGGTCGAACCTAAAGAACAGTGTGTGATCCATATCCTTTTTTGGAATTAGTCTTTTTGACCATTTAAATTTTTTGGTTTCAAGCTGCAGGATTTGATTTTTTTTTATATGAACAATGGGTCAAATAACTTTTCCATGTAAACGGTGAAGTTTGTTTTATTCACCAGGCCTTTAACTTTGCTGTTTTTGGTTCACTCTCGCAGCTTTCATCAAACTTATTTCCAGACTCGACAGGCAGCTGTCAGAGCTGTCAGAGTGTTGTGAACATTGTGAAGCATTCAGTAACTTACCTGTAAGAGCCACATATTTCCCTTCCAAACCAGAGCCAAACGAAGAGCAAATACTGGACTTACGTTTGCCAGGTGACCAAGATGCAACTCTAAATGAACGCTCATGTTGCTGTGTAATGATAAAAGGTCAGACAGTGTGTTAACAGCTTGTTGTGTTTCCCCCAAGTGACCAAAAAAGTCAATTAATCAAGATTAAACATAACAGTGTTCCTTCATTTTGGGACCTGAGCACCTGATTTGTGCCGCATCTGAGTAGACCCCATCATCCAACCCCCCCACGCCAGTTTTAGTGCATTGAAACAAAAGCTTAGTTTTATTATTAATGACACAAACTAAGCACCGCAAAGATACACATTGTTATAATTCAGCACACGTGCAACACATCAATCCAATCCTCTCTCTGTAGCGTGCTCAGCAGCAGCACTTCCTTCATTAATCAGCTAAAAAACTGACACATCACAGAGTATAGATAGATTTTACCAGCAGAATGTGGAAGGTAATGATGTTAGCAACACCTTCCATCTGTGTGATGCTGGTAACTTTCAGTTCCAGAGGTGTCTTTGGGTTACCAGTATGGTGAAATGTTCTATCTGTTATGTGTTTCATTGGATTTAAAATGTTGTGGAGCCATAAGTTACAGGGTGAAGGCAGGGCAGGAGGAGAGAGCCGAGAGAAAAGGCAGCGCGCAGGTTGGATCGTTGCCAAAGCAACTTTAAGATTGACAGACTTCCCATTCGCAAGAAAATGCAGTTGTCAGAGCTAATTCCGAGTCCTGAATGGGATGTTTAAAGAGCGAATCAGTGGAGAAAAAAAAGGAACTATAGATTGGCAGCAGTGGCCAATTGTAAAAAACGCATGGACCCGTGTGGACAGTTTATGAGAGATTTTGGGGACTGCTCGCTCTGATAATGTTGAAATACGGCTTTTGTCTTGTAAAATAGGAGCTGAGTGCAGCATCTGCATGAGTTTACTTTATGTGCGAACATATTTGTGACCACCAGTCACCACAGATGGGACCAGACAGGGTTTCATGAATACTAAAAGCTGCACTGATCAATATTTTTTTATATATATATATTAACAATGGATCAAATAACTAACTGTGAAAGAGGTCACTCGTGGCGATCAGTCCACAAAAATTATCATCCAACTCCGTAGTTACCCTCAGCCTTTTTAGTCTGTTCTAGCTCATTGGGTTTCTGGCTCGCAAAACTCCGCTCTCATTAACCTCGTTTCTGCCGCAAAGGGCAGTCGTTTTCAGCTAAAAAGCTCCAGTACAGCCGCAGTGCACTACCTGCTCGGCACCAAACACCACACAGGCCGAGGTAGCGACGAGACGTTTCACAGGAGTCAGCAGAAGCAAAAATAGTGCTAAAAAGGAGAGTGAACGATAACTTATGTCTGTCAGGTGACCAGAAACAATGAACAAATATGCAACCACTGTCACCATATCAAATTTATAAGGGCATTAATATGCCAGATGTTGTTTTTATTCCCCCAAACTAATGTGGATTTAAATATGCCAATATATAATCAAAGTTCATCGCTCATATTGCAGAGAAATGCCACCAAAGTCTGATTTTCCCGTCTCGTGACGGCTTCACCTTGGCAGTTCAAAAGGTCAAAAGATGAATTTGATTCATTTATTTGCGTATACATGGAGTACGCACGATGAGCCGTAATTTCTTTCTTCTCTCTTCTTCTTCTTCTTTTTTTTTTCTTCCTTCTTCACGCCTGCTCGGGCTCATAACAGCAAAACCTGTTTGTGTTTTGTAGCCTCACGCTCGATTTCACCCTCCTCCTCGTCCTCCTCCTCGTCCTCCTCCTCACTAACTGCTGTCTTGTTGCTTCTGCCCGAGTGGCTCCCTCTGAATACGCCACTTGGTTGAACAATTAATTATTCTAATGATAGACCACTACTCGGTGGCGCTTTAAACAGGGACACAGATAAAGAGAGAGAGAGAGAGAGGGAATGGCACAGATACAGATAACTGTTATAAACCTTTAGTGTCTGAAAGTAGGTGAGCTGCAGTCAGCGTCAATGTTTGCAACATTTCATAGATAGATAGATAGATAGATA
Organism: Nibea coibor; assembly: GCA_023373845.1. Taxonomy (NCBI): domain Eukaryota; kingdom Metazoa; phylum Chordata; class Actinopteri; family Sciaenidae; genus Nibea; species Nibea coibor. The sequence continues at coordinate 3,486,420 of CM041723.1, forward strand.
GATAGAGTGTACATTCCCTTGTTACAGTGTACTGATGAGGGTTAGTCAGTCAATAGCCCCGAGCAGAATCGACTCTGCAGAAGCCTTGACCACTTGACCAGACATCAGCTCTTCTACACTGCCCCCAGGCCTCACACACACACACATACACACACACACACACACACACACACACACAATATCTAGTCATGCAGGCAGCCATACACACAAGCGTGCACACTCCACTCACATAAAACACACCTTTCCTTATCTTAGGAATGTGCGTTTTTAACATGAACTGGGTCAAATACAACACAGTCTTGTACACACACACACACACACTCAGAGAGAGGGAGATACACACTCCTTCAAAGCCCTTTCAGATGTCTTACTAGGGCATTTGGTACTCCCAACCGCACCCTCCAAACAACCACCATCCAACCCATTTCCTTGTTCCACGCAGCCCCCCCCCCCTCCTCCTCACCCCTACATCTCCAGCTCTCCACCCCTCCATCCCCACATACCCCACACACACACACACACACACACACACACATCTCACCAGCTCAGCTTGCCCTCCAGCTCCATGTGAACAAAACTGGCGTAACACTTTCACCACAGCTACCACCTTCATCCACGCAGGTCATTTTTACGGCTCCTAGCTCAGACGGGCCGCGTGAGCCGCTCCATTTTCCTCTCCATCCCTTCCCATGCAGCTTTTATTGTTTACCACTTTGAGAACTCATGTAAGTCCCTATAAAAAATGGATGCCCCCTCCCCTTCTTCTCTCTCCTCCATCTCCTCCTCCTTTCTCCTCCTCATTGCACCGCTTTGTTTTTATGAAAAGAGGGAATAATCAGCATTCCTTCTATTTGCCCCTTTCTTCTTCTTCTTCTTCTTCTTCTTCTTCTTCTTCTTCTCCTTCCTTGCTGACTGTTGCTGCATGAGTGCCAATACTCACCGGGAATATCTCAGAGGGGCGAGGCGGGAGAAGGTAGAGAGGAAGAAAAGGGGGAAGGAGGACAAGAGGGAGGGAAGAGAAGGGTGAAAGGAAGGGAGATGGGAGGGGATGGTAGAGGGGGAACAGAAGGATAGAAACAAAGGACAAAGGAAGAAAGGGGAAAAGACAGAGGCCAGGAATAGAAAGGGGGGGAAAGGTGTTGCTTTAAAGCGTGTTGTCATTGTGAAGGCAGTGCCAGTGTGCCAGTCAGTCAGTCAGTCAGTCAGTCCCCTTGGTTTCAACAAGATAGATGCCCAGGGTTCGATTTGCATATGCTATTCAGGGCATGGTCGCACCGCATCTCTCTCTCTCTCTCTTTTTTTTATTGTTTTTAATCAGAGGCGAATGTCAACAGAATAAATGAAGTTGCGCGGCGAAGTGAAATTTTTATCACATCAGTGGTGGTTGGGTGGGTGTGGGTGTGGAGGGGGGGAGGGAGGGGTGGCACGATGATGATGATGCCTCCACACATACCTCACACTCTACACCCCTTCACACAGCCCCCCCCAACCCAACTCCCCCCCACACACGCATACACACACACACACACACACACACACATATCCTGCACCTCCATTCATCACAGGCCATATTGAGGGAGTGAAATTCAGCGGCAGTGCCGGTAATCAATGGAAGGGCTCCATATGGCGGGGATCAAAGGTGTCACATAGTGTGTGGTTCTGCTTTATTGCCAGCCAGCACTGTTAATTGGACAACAAGATCAGAGGCAATATTAAAATCCAATTAAATTGATATGAACAGATTGCCAAGTGATGTACACTAATGTATAATTGAGTATCAAGCAAATGCGAGTGGCCCGTCTCGAGCGCCGAGCTGCTGAATAAATGATGGGCGAGCCGTAGAGGACGGAAACAAGTTTGCACATTAGCCCCCCTCCCGCCTCCTCTCTCCTTCCCCTTCCCTCCCCCAGCTCTCTGGGCCCTCAGATGTAGAGGGACACAGGATTTTTTTTTTTTGGAACTGGCTGACATTCTTAAAGGGACATTTTTGTCCTGCATAATAAGGGCGGAGGAGCGTAGGGGTGTTTGTGCGCGCTTATGCGTGTGTGTGTGTGCTTGCTTGATGAGGGAAGAGGAGGAGGAGAAGGTGGAGGCTCGTGTGTGTGTCTATTGGAGTATCCAGAGGGAGGGGCGGGGCTGACGTGTAACATTTTAAACGGCGTAATTCCATCACACGCGCGCGGCTTTAATTTGAGTTTAATAAAATCTAAATGATTTATTGCCTTTTTTTGCTGGAGCAAAAGCAAGTGCATGTTGTGGTACTTTGGCTAATCAGGCATAAACACGGACAGCCCCCGCCTCAGCGGAGAGGCTCCGCGATGTGGAGTGCTCTTTAAGAAAAAGAAATAAATAAGCAGATAAAGAAGGATGCTCTGACGCTATTTAACAGACCAACGAGGCCTAGTCCAAGGTGACATTCCCTGATAAGGTGCACTTGGACTGTAGCCCAAAATAATCAAAAGTTCATCACCACTCATTCATTTATTAATTGAATATTTTTAGCCTTGATTTAATGCGTTGAGCTGTAGTGCTAATTCGTGACATTGGGAGGCCGATAAGGAGATTTACATTTCAAATTTTAATGATATTTTGGCTCTAGCGATCTCTCCCTTTTTTGGGGGGCTAATTATTTATTTCTGTTGTTTTGGTTGCAGTCCAGCATATGCTGTTTTTTTTTTTATGTCCCCCTCACGCCTCCCCTTTTTCTTGCATTAAGCTGGTTTCCTTAATTAAGCGGGCACGGGACTCATTAGCTGCCATGGCGATGGGGTGGCATGATGTGCCCGTCTCAGTTCCCGCCGGCGATGCCCGGACAAAGTGCCTGGGGAGCAGGTGCTGACAAGGTCGCGGTGGCAGCGTGCCATCTGGACCGAGGCTCGGGCCCCAACGCCGCCTGGCTCTTTGTGGCTGGGGCTGTGGCTAATGCCATCCACCAACAACCCTGACTCAAAGACATCAAAACAGCGCCCCGGCTCTTAGGAGATCTGTGGACTTAACAACCGCTAAAACAAAGGCGCAATAATTGGTTTTGGCGCAATCTGTCCTTCGTTTGCCACTCAAGGAGCTTTTGTGGTTATTAAGTGAGCTCGGAACAGAAGGCACATTGAAGGTTTTTTCATTTAAGCGTGATGCACCTTCATTAGCATAACATAGATGGCCACGGCAAACGCTGTGCACATACATTTATGCATAGTTTACAAGAATACGTAGCTCTCCACAAATAATAAACATCGGACTTCTCTGGGAGAGCACAGGACCTTTAATTTCTGTTTTTTGCACCTGTGTTTTTATAATTTGTCCATAAAACTTTATTTAGCAATGTCATTTATTTTTTTTCCATATTTATGTTTGTATTTCAGCTGTATCACCTGTAGCACTATTCCAGCACTAAGCCTGGAATAGTGTTTCTCAAACATTTACCACCACGAACCAGCTCAGATAATATTCATCTCTTTTGACACATTAAAATCCAGCAGCATAGGTCAACCCCATTCAACTAAAGACAGTTGACACAGGAAGCAGGTTTATTCCTGTTATGAAGACTAATTGTTGTTGACTGTTGAATAATAACCAGGTAGAAAAAGTAGTACTCCTGCTCCACACTCTTCCTAATATTTCCTGCGTGGAGCCGTGACACAGTGTTTTTGAACCGTTCATAATCCCTCTACTTACTACGACAATGTGAATGAAAACTTCAGTAACAACACTTCCTTTAAATGACATTTTCACTGATCTTTTGATTTCATGCAAACTGTTGCAGATGATTTGCTATTTTTTTTGTTTGTTTGTTTGTTTTTTTTAAATACTTTCATTTTTAAAAAATATTTCAGGTTATTCCAAGTATCACCACAGGAAGGTTGTGTAGGTACACAGCAACCTACACGACAACCATGCATACTTCAATACGTACAGTGTGTAGTACATTTAAATATTTCTTAAAGTAACCAAAAAGCATCAAATGTTTCCAGTCTTATTAGTGGGTGAAGTTTTGAATGTTTAGAGGTCAATCTTGAGTTCATTTTTTTACTGGCTGTTCTAGAGTCAGCTGAACTGTTATCAGGGCCCCTCGTTCATACGTATCTCCTGGTGTGTACCACTGAATCAACTGTAGCTCACCACCCTTTAACACACAAGCAGTGTTCAAGCAGTGTCCGATGGTAGTCGTGTTTTGATTATGTGCTATTTTTTCCTAAGCTGCTGGGAGAAAACAATTCTCAAATCTCCTGCTGCTCCATCTTGTCATGTGACTCTCGAGCCTATCAGCACATGTGAAGGCCGGCTAGCTTAATAACCTTTCAAACAGTAGGAATAAATGGGAGAGACTCTACAATATGTTTGTATTACGTTTGGCAATCGCTAGTTTTATTTCTAATGTAATAACAGGCCTACACACCATCTGGAAGGGTCCAGAAAAATAGAAATAATGCTGGAGAGGGTCTCGCTTTTCTAAGAAGTGAAAGATGTTTGAGCCCCCTGCTCAAACACTTCTGTTCAAACAAAAGTATTTCCTTACATTTTGTTAGAAACATTACAACGTGACTGTTGAGTGTGAATTACAGTGCAATGCCAACACAAAATTCTGAATTACAAGCACTCATATTCCAGATGGTGTTGGTCTATGCGTTCTTGGTAAACCTCGAGAGGTACCAGCAACATTACAGCAGTGTTGTTATTATAATATGTTATTATATGCATATTACTGACTAGAGTAAATCAAAGTTAACATTAATCTAGAAACCCACAATGTTTTTTTCTTGTATTTAATGGACATCTTGTGGGGACCGGTTTGTAAATGTCATGGAATGCCACACAGGATTGTCTAAACTCCAACCACAAATCACAAATGACCAAACCTCGGTGCTGGATGTCATTCAGAAAAACGCCTCCTAAAATTAAGCGAATGTCAGAGAGCAAATGTTCGCCGCAGCGGTATGAAGAGCTTGCAATTTGTCATGAACATGTTGGTTAGGTGGGGTTAGAAATACAGAAGAGGATCTCCGTTTCCTCCCTGACACCGGTGTGGTGTCACGTCCCTTCCCACCGAGCTGCAGATTGTCACACGGTTCTCAGGCTTTGACTTATGAAGCTGCTTGTCGCACTCTATTTGAGGAGACCATTCCACTTTGGGGCTCACTGATCACAAGGCCTGCGCACACATAAAGACACGTATAACCGAGAAGGAAACCCATACTTAAGCGCCGGTCATTCCCCACTCCATCCCTCCCCACATTATTTTACAACCTCTGTGGCCTCTTTGCCAGAGGCCTTGGCTGTCATTATGCGGTCCAGTGTTTGGGTTTGCAAGCGTTCACCCTCTGATTTGGTGGACGGATGCTTTCTTTAAAAAACGAAGGTATAAAACAGGGTTTAATCCTTTATGCTTAAACATAAGACGTCAAGGTCATTAAGGGTCCTGGCCGTTTCGCTAAAACACGGCCTGAGCACCACATATGGATACTGAGACATGCTCAAAGAAAGCGCAGATGTTTATTTTAGAGATTTCTTGGAGGCTGGTTTGTGGTCAGCCATGTGGTGCAAGGCCTCACATGAAAGGAAATGTTGGTTTTGAAAGCAGGAGTACTAACGGGCCTGTTACACACAAGCCCTCCATGTAGATGCAAAGAAAAAAAAATGCATGCGCCCCGTAAAAGCCTGAAACGTGCAGGAAGTGTAGTGCAAATATGAACTGAATCATGGTGCTGTAATTGTGTGAAGACCAAAGAACGACTGAATTTCTGTTGCTTTTTATCTTTCTCTTTCAGTCGATGTGACCCTTTTGTAAGCATCACAAACTAAATGATTGCACCACAGAAATATTTGCATTTCATGGAACCTTCAAAGTTTGTTCTAGACTTATGCACAAAGACAAAACAAATCAATAACCTTCTGAGAATTAGTACATTTTCTGACAGTCTGCCAACTTGAGCAAGTTAGCAGCATGAATGCACAACAGTCCAGGGCCCAGCAAGGGTGCAACACATATTTCATAGTTATATTTAAAAGAAAATGTGTGTATCTTCTCTTTTTGTAACATCATAACATCGGAAAGGGTATTCCGGTAATTAAAAGAACATAAGTACTTAATGTACTTTGACCACTGATACACATGACAGTATTTATGGCTGAGTTAAACTGGTGTTTGCCTACACAGGGATAAACAGAGCAGAGTCTGAGGGATTTTCTTTTCTTGAAGTCTCCTAATTTAATCCTCCAGTCCCTAATCTGGTGTGAACCCTTAAACCCTTCTGCACACAAAAGATGACCGACATAATCCCTGGTGTAGAAAGATGGCCACTCATTCCCTTCGCTCTTAGTACTGCAAGCGGAGAAAATGACGCACATTCCACATATTTACATTTCACATATCCTCTTCTTATTTTCACTCTGTTGTCAGTCATCCCTTCATCTGCTGTCCATCTTCCCATTGCTGCAAATGTGTCTCAATGCGCGAGGAGAAGGACTGAAGGAGTACGAGGCGTTAGGCACACAGAACAAGCGGTACAAACCAAACAAGCCGCTGATAAAGTGTGCAAATAGCAGAATGTGAAGAGACACACTTGAGCAGGAGTTATTAGCATGCCCTGTGCCTTGCTACAGTATCATCAGAGACATGTATTTTCCTGTCACATCATTTCTCTGCAGCGCATACAGTAAGAATTAAAATGGCAGAAATGGACAGGCTTGACGAGCTTGACTTCTGCCCGCCCCGTTACTAAAATAAACCATATTATTTGGAGAAATTCCATGATTAGGGCCAAAGGAAAAGAAGGCCCCTCAGTTAGGGGGCGAATGGGTGGAAGAATGAGTGGTGGTGGGAGGGGAAGGTTGATGGGTGGAGATGGACGGGTGGGGTGTGGGGGGCACAGTAGGGGGCTAATTCTCCCCATGCCCTGCTGCAGCTGTGCCCCTGAAACTGACTGACAGATCCCCATGCGTAGGGGGGTTTCTGCATATGTCAGAACAGTGAGGGGCCTGCCAACTTCCTGTTACAGTTTTCACACTTTATATAGCAGACGATCTTAAAGTTTCTCTCTGGGGAGCAGCGTTGTCGCAAATATTTTTTCCCCTCCAGGCCAAAAGGTCATTTTGTTGTTTGGCTGTTTGTGAGCTTCATGAACAGAATTGAATATGTATTCATGTAAAATGATCAATGTTAAAGTCAAACTGAAATAAACTGAAATGTGTTTTTTCTTGGAAAAAATGTAAGGGAATGTACAAAAAATCTATTATATTTTCCTGTTGCACAAGACAATTTTTGGACATTTTTCTGGAGACAGAATCTGGAGCCTCGAGCCTCTGAGTGGGAGTTCACCAAAATATCAGTCGAATTACAGCTGAGAACATTGGCCGTGGAAGCAAGTGGGCCAGGGTGGCTGTGGCCTGGGTAACTCTTGGAGACTGATGTAAGATTTTTATGAATAAAAGCCTGAATTTGATCTGTGTTTTTTCCTTAAAACTTGTACTTTAAATGAGCCAAACGATTCCGGTCACCATCCTCAACTCCTGCTGTCTTGGCTGAGGACTGGATGCTTGTTGTCTGCTGTTGTTTCATCTGTACGTCTACATGTGAATGGGTTTGGCCAGTTGTGTGTGAATTTTAGTGTCAGATCAGAGTAGTTAATCTGAGCATGTGTATTTCAGTACGGAACTATGACGTTACAATATGTCTTTGCAGTGCATATGTCCACGTGCTTTGAAATGACGGCCTCCCCCTTGTTCAGATATGTTCTGTATGCCCATTGTGTGACCTTTGTTGCATCTTTCTCTCTCTGTCTCTCCCAATTTTCTGTCATCTCTTCTAGATGTTACTAAATCACACACTGCAAACTGGTCCTGGTCCATGAAGTACACAGATCCTCAGCATTTAGCCTGAATTTCTGACACCAGTTTAAAAATCCACCTTAACATGCAGCCCTGGTGATTGCCTAACCAAACCACATATGGCTGTGGTTCGGTTAGAAAATCAGGCCAGCCTGTTCTTAGCTGCTAGCAGTTACTGTTACTCTTAATTTAATGTATTTGTATTCTTGAATCTCTTGAATATCCCTGACCACTTAAACCACATCAAGTGCGTGCCATTTATGTCTGATACATCTCTGATGTTCTTTTGTTTGTTCACCTCTGCAGTGCCCAGGTGACCCTTCCTGAGTGCTGAACCTCAGTCAGTGCTCAGTGCTGTCAGTCAGTGCTGAGAACTGAACCTCAGTCAGCGTTCTCCATTAGAATTGCTGCATGCTAGACCTGTCAGTGTTGACAAGCAAGACAACCAAATTTTGATGATGATTAAAACATGTGACCGGCATATAGTCACATCGTAAGTTAACTCATATAGCTAAAAAGCTAAAGTAATTGTAGGCTAGCTAATTAGCCAGTGTGTTAACGATCTAAGTAGCCTGCATCAATTAAGCTAACAAACACTAGCTAGTAATGTCTAAAAGCTGATGTTAGCAAAACACTAGCTATTTAATTAACTAATGTCCTTTAAATGATGATGAAATTATTTCAAGATGAATATTAGATATTTAGTGTATTTTATTGCATAATTTACTTTTAGGTTTTTATTTTAGGTTTGTGTCACTCTGAGGTAGATTCCAGCCCAACAGCTGCATACAGGTAAAAATCTCCACCAAAAGAAGAAAGCAACAAAGCAAAAGTCTAAGTGTGTCCATGTTGTTTCATGATGCAGTAAAAACAACATTCAACTACAAACCATTGTGTGTAACTGTCCAGTTAAAAGGAGCTTATTTAAGAACCCGACCCGTCCAATCCATAGTTTCCCACATGTTCAGGAATACTGCCTGACAATACGTCTTATTTTCTCCAACCATCAACCATCAAGTCAGGCTCCTGATGACTGTGGACTACAGAGCTGACTCCGTATTCATTGTCTTTGTACTCAAATTTGCATTTATTTCTGTAATAAATCATCATGTTGACTTCAATTCACAAGTCAAATGGGAAAAGGGGGTTTACACGAGCTTTGCTCATGCATAAATCATAGTTTGGTCAAGTTAGTCTGTATTGCTTCAGGTCATTTCTTTATGCTTTTTTAAGTTTTTGTTCGATTCTGAGGAAGAAGACAAAATAAGAAAATGAAGCTCTCGTTTGACTAGCAGTCATTTCCAGAGTGCTGAGATGAGCAAAGGCTTTGTTACATTAAGTATCTACGTCGCACTACTTACCGTTAATGCGAGTGCACAGTGTGGAACATACTGTAACGTAATTGGAGTGCATTTGTCTGCCTTTCCGTGCATGGACAGCTGTCATCACCCTGGTAAAATTCTCATCTCTGATTTTTCCTTTTCTCCTGGTAGCTCAAGATGATTACGACAGGTCAGTGGAGGCAAAGGCTGTGAGCTCAAAACAGAATAACCTTATATCTGCTCAGGCATTTTACAGTAGGAATAGGACACACGTGATTTCAAGGTTTAATGATGCTCCAGACATTTCTGCTGATGGACCCTGCTGTTTTTCTCATTTATCTTCCTCCTCCTCTGTCTTCCTGCCTAAAAAAAGCCCAGACTCACTGCTGCACAGCAACGCTAATTTTGTGTTATTTTCTGTGTCATTATTTTGCTTTGGCTCAGTTATGCTGAGCATCTCCTCTAAACTTTGAGCTGAGATGAAGGCAGGCAGTCATGTCAGGATAATTAACCAGATATGTTACTGCGTCTGTTACTCTTTCAAACGGACCACCACACACTGACCAATGCGATCGTTTGTTACTAATTACCGCACGTCTTTCATTCAGGATAGTCGAGTTACGGCGGCAGAACTTCAGTGAAGTGATACAGCTGCTAATTTTAAATTCCGCTCTCTAATTTGTGGCACTGCATTTATTTGATTGTGACCCACCTCACACTTTGGATGCAGACTCTCAGAAACTGTAAAAAGTAACAGTTTCACATTGACTGTCTTCTTGGCTGTGACGATTTGGTCGCTAATGATGTGGTCACTTTTGTTCTTCTTTTGTCTCTGACCCTCTCTGAAATAAACTCAGAAGAAACTGCACACCATTAGCAGAGAGTTTTGGAGAAAATGACAAAACATTCCAATTATATCTTGTGGAAAAACATTTTTTTTAAAAAAGGGAAAAAAGGAAACGCTGACTCTGCCTAGAAACAGATTAGCCCCGTGACCTTGATTGGGCCCTGCTCATATCAAGGGAGCCAGGGCCAAACTGGAGATGTAGCCTGTATGGGCATTTAAAATAGGACGACATGAAACGCTGAGCTGTTAGAGCAGCCGTCCCTCCTGTGGCGGGACCCTAAGCGCAGTAACCTTATATCAAAGCCTGGCATGTAGCAGAGCATCCAGGGAGGAGCACATTAATTATTGAGAGGCATACGGTAACAAGCTGTGAGAGCCAGCGACGGCCTATTGTAAGGAAGACTAGCACCCCATGTCCGATTATCTATTGTTAACCTTATTTTTCCTGTCTGAGTGAACACGCTGGATATGAGAGGGCGAGAGGGAGCCACGGTCTCTCTCTCAGCACACATACAAACACACATCAGGGTATGATCAGGAGGGGAATGTTTTCTTTGTCTTTCTATTATACTCTAACACAAGCGCACTCTCTCAGGCAAACATAGGTGGATGGCTCAAAGGGCAAGTTATTGTCTCAAACAGGAATAACATGTCAGCCTCTGGGGGATTTTGACCGAGGTACCTGCTGGTGCAAAAAAAAAAAAAACATTCTCTGTACTTCACTTTGTTCACCATATTGAGAACCTGAAGAGAAGAGAAGAAGATGAAAGTTTGGTCCAAACCCTGAATTCCACCGGGCATTTCATCTGCCCTGTTTCTTCACCCTGGTTAATGTGCGTGTCTACCAGTTAAAGTGTTTCGCTTTTGTCTGTTTTTAGGACCGCTGCTCTACACAGGGTTGCACTTGCCAAACTTGGCCTACCTGGTAAATAGCGTAGTTCTATTTTAGTTTTAGATGCCATTCTACTCAACTCAACAGAAGCGATGGCACATCTACAGTGCCATAACAATGTCAGGTCTGACTGTTGTATCAAGGCTGAGAAGTGAGTCATTTGCTGAATATAGTGCACGGCTGGTGTTAATGAGAATTAGAAGCATTCACCCTCACTGCTCAGTGTTCATGGTCAAACAGAATAAACCCTTTGAATTGCGTCTTGGGAGGCTCGGCAGCCACAGTGTTGAGCTACGACGAGAACAACAATGCGTGGGTCAAACTGAGAGAGAAGAAACTTCAGTAGATGATATTATTCTCTCATATGAATATTTAACTGTGTTATTATTAGCCATAATTAATAATAGTAAGTCAGAGCCAAGTGTTAAAAAAAAGTTTTGACAAAGAGAAAAAGTTTAAAAGGCAAAAAAATCAAGAATCGGAGAGAGTTTGAGGGCCAGTTAAAGAATCTGCTTAGAACATGTTCTCCCTCTCTCAGTCACACACACACACACACACACACACAAACAGCTGAGGTTAGCTTGTAAAAGTGAATGGAGCTCAGCGGGGCTGACCAGCGTTGACCGCTCTCTTGATCACAGAGTGGTTTGTTTCCTCAGGCCCATGACCTCTGACCCCTGCTGGAGAGAGGTCGAGTGCCTCTTCAGCTCAGTGCTAATGATCCATTTAACACCCTTCAGCTGTGTTAGTGTGTGGCACGCCTCGCCTCGCGTGTGTGTATGTGTGTGTGTGTGTGTGTGTGTGTGTGTGTGTGAGTCAGACAGGGCGCACTGTTGTTAACTACTTCAAGCAACACTTCAACAACATGTAACCTTAGACTTACGAGCACGAAATGACAGCCGACACGGGCCGAGCTCTCACTTTTATGAATTTTTCAGAGTCACATTTGACAGCCGCTGAATTTGAACATGACATGTATCGGGGTGGGAGTCACACGCATCTCTGATAATGTCATGTCGCACGGCAGCAGCCGCAGCACACACGGAACAGAGAAAACTCCAAGAAACCACAACTTTTTCACAACTTCACATGAACCAATTTATTTTTATACCCTCCGCCACACTGCCTCCTTTTTTTTATATATTTAATACACACATTAAAAAGGGATTTTATTAATTAGATAGAAGAAGAAGCCAGAGTGCCACACATTCAGCCTTTGCTTGCATTTGATGTGATTTCTGTTAAAAAGGAGCATTCCCACATGTCGCAAATCCCTGCTGCCGCATTCCGCAAAAAAAAAAAAAAAAGAAGCCGAACAACAGAACAACAAAAACATCGACTGAGTCTCGATAGAGGCCGGGGCCAGAGTCCCCTTTCAAGTACAGTTGCAACAATTATCTTCAAAGCCGAGCGAGGAGGGAACCTTTGTTTTCCTCCCAATCCGCATGGCTTGAACCTGACCCTGTTTCTTCAAGCCTGGTGGAGGATAACATGTTCCTACAGTTTGATAGCAAGAGTACATTTTCTTATGACTTATTAATTTTTTCCTCTCCCCTCTCCTTAATTTATAATTCATTTGATCTAAAATTTCATTAATTTTCTAAAATGTTCCAATTGGGGCCTTGCTGGGCCCGGGCGAAGGTTTTTTTTTTCTTTGTCCAACCCTCTTTTGTAGTCGGCTATTATTCTTTTATGTAGCAGCCTTGTAGAGGTTATCGTCTTCTGAGGGCAAACAGCGCTCCCTGGAAAAGTTTTAATCAGCTTTAATGAGTGGGGTCAGCGGTGGAACCAGAGAGGGAGAGAGACACAGACAGAGGCTGGGGGAGGAAGTGAGAGGGAAAGATAGCCGGCCTCTGAAACATATGGACATTTTTATCTTTTTTTTTTTTTCTGCGTTTTCTATTTCTCTCATTTGCACTTTTTTTCTCTCTCTGATAGGCAGATTTAGCTCTGAATTGCACTGGCATCTTATGCAGGGGAACAGATGATGGATAATGAAGGAGAAATTCATTTTGGGCTCTTTATCTTCAAAGTATCATTCCAGTCAGACACCGAAAGACTGCAATTAGGAGGTGAAAGTTAAATTTTAAAGTCGTCCGTCAGTAGCCATCAAAATATTTCCAAAATGTCCACGATGTGGGACAATCGTGAGAGCCTCAACCTCGTCTGCCTTAAATTCCTCCACAGTGATAAAGCCAGTTTAGTCTTTCTCCTTCTACAATCCCCGGCTTTTTATCATTCCCTGAAATCCTCAGATATCCCTCTTTTACCTTCTCCTCTTAAAGTTACCTTGCCTTTCTCCACTCCGTCTTTATCAAATGTTACCGGCCTTTCTCCTGTCTTTAGCCTTGGACTCTAATCTTCTTCCGTGCGATAGTCTAAGCTATTCCATTATTAGCATTTTACAGCCAAGGCCTACTTGCTCATCGTCGAGACACATGGTCTGTGTCTCCTTTTGGGCAGCACGGAAGATATGACATACCTTGTTTAGATTATAAGGAGGCTGCAGAGGATTTATTGTTTGAGAAAGAGTTTTTACACATGCAAAGATGTGACCTCAGTGAAGTTGATGATTCTCAGGGCAGTCCATGCGTCCCTCAAAGGCTGCTCCTCCCTTCTGCAGAGTCTGTGTAAGACAAAATAAAGAGTCCACATAGAAATGTTATTATGCAAACTCAAACCTGGGATAAAGATTTGCATTTTTGATTTTATGGTTAACATTTTATTCTCTATTTACCACATACAATACAAAAAATACAAAAACTTTTTTTTTATCCATCAAACACTGTTCTGCCGTATAATTGACTTCATATCAATGCATATAAAGTAAAGGTTTGGACATGAAATATTAGTTTTTCACTGTAAAGTTAACAGCCATGTTGTTCCATGTTTTACTACATAAAAACAAGAAATATGACTGATTCATGTGTATTATGCTGTAAATGGAGTTACTGATATGTTTGAGGCTTGAGGTGCTGCTCTTCATGAAGGACAGTACAGGTTTGTGTACTGTTTCTTTCCCTTCACTTACTTCTGGTGCATATTTCTGTTATTTGTTGTTTGCTTTCTGTATTGTTCCATCCTGACGTTTTCTGAGACGTTCTATCAGTAGAACTAAGAATTAGCTCCTCTGTCTGTGGATCCTGTTCCTGTTCCTGTTCTCATTACTGCATGTCATCAAAAATGCATTAAAAGACCAACAAATAAAATGTGCTTTGATGTCATTTAGAGATTACAGGAGCTTTTTTCAGATATTTGGCCTGTTGAAAGTCTAGTTACCAAAACCTTGCCTTTTTGATTAAATACCTACATTGTACCTAAGTGAGCATTCTCTCTCTCAAAATTGGATGTTCTTGGCCTTTTTGCAACTGCTCATTGTGTTCACGGCACAATGCTAAGTGGTGATCTTCTCAAAAATAGTCAGAGTTGGAAGCATTAGCCTGGTGGCATTGTAATGGAACTGTACACTGATCAAAGGGCTAGCTGAATTAAAACTTTTCTTTGGTTGAAAGTGAGTGCAGCAGGCTGAGGTTCACAGCCACAACAGGGAAAATGTTTTCTGTGTCTGTTGAATCTGAGATGTAGTCTGAAGCAGTGGTCCATTCTCCACAATAGATGTTAGATCCCAATATGAAATTCCACCTTCCACAGCTCACCTCTTTCACACCATGAGGCCACAAAGCCCCATTGATCTTCCTCTTGCAAGCATTTCTGTTTTCTTCCCTTGTATGCCAAGGGAAAAGGTTAGGTCTCTGTGTGTGCGTGTGTGTGCATGTGTGTGTGTGTGTGTGAGAGAGAGTGTGTGCATATGCTTGTGCCCATATCTCCATCATCCCTATTATCTCTTTCCCCACACATCCAAATGTCACTACATCTTTCTTGCAAATGTCTTCCTGTGTGCGTGATTTGTGACTGCACGTGTATCTCCTTAACATGCATATTTCTGAGCGCTGCTTTTCAGTTCTTTGTGCACGCATGTACAGTATGTACGCGTTGAATTTATTACAGATTGAGTGTGTGAGCATCCCAGTCATGCATGTGTGTGTGTGAGACCGATGCTTGCTAGCCTCACCGCTGTTCCCAGCGGTGCCGGAATGGGAGCTCAGAGGGCCGGCGCTTAGCCCCGGTGTCGATAAGCGGCCGATCTTCAAAGAGCACTGAGGGAAAACGACTCGGCCCTGTCAAAGCTGGACAAATTCCCTGCTAACACCCTGAGCTTCGCTGCTCGAACAGTTCAAAGAGCGAGAGGGAGAAAAGCCAGGAATTGAAGGGAAGGGGACGGACGGGTTTCAGCTGAGCATAAGAGATGCCAATGTCAAATATACCAAATTAGATTTCTAATATAAATATATAAAACATCAAAACTGCTTGGAAACTTGAAGCACTGTAGTCAGAGGTAGGTTAATCTTAAGTTATGTTTAAGACCCTTCAGTATTTAAAAGCTCTTTTAAGTTGCACATTTGATAAACCAACATGATGGAAATATGTTATGTTATGAGTATATGATGGAGGTCAAACACACATTCAGTTTGAAATCACACACAGGGCGTGTTATTGCAAACTATAGCGGACATGACCAGAGTTGAAGCCTGATGTCAGCACAGCCTTGCTTCACTTATGACAATGGCCAGTCTGTGATCCAAGAGTTGGCCAGTGCTGGACAGCTGACTCTCAGAGATACCATGTCAGATGATCAACTGGTGTCCACCAAAAAAGTGAAACAATCAAACAAAATTGGTTGGGTAGCACGTTGGGTACAGTGTGGACATTTTAGAATTTTAGTGGTGCAGTGGTTAGCACTGTTGCCTCACACTTTGTCCATAGGTGTGAATATGAGTGTATATGTTTGTATATCTCTATGCGCCGCTGTAATGAACTGTTACCAGTTATTTGGAAATACTACCTCACCACTGATGTTCTGATACCATTTATCCTCCTCGATACAGATTCCAATACCTTATCTTTACGTATGAGCAGATACCAACTACTTATCTGGTACAAGTCTGTTCAAAAGCAGATAAATATACCTGCAACAAAACCTTGACTGGGTAGAGTCAGGCAGCTGAGAAAATACTCTATATCTGAATAGTCATGTTGTGCTTTTTAGGTTGTTGAAAGTCTTGTTATTTTGTACGAAGGGTTTGTAAGAAAAGAAATGTTTTGTACATGGAGAACAAAATGCTACACAATGGTTCAACCAGACTGACAAAGGGCAGAGAGCAGACCAAGATCCCTCTGATCAACAATTTAAAAGAATATAAGATATCACCAGTCTGTGGTGAAAGAAAACTGGAAATCAGAAGAATCAGAATTACTGTAGTGCAGGTTTAAGTTTCAGTGTCAAGTGCACAGTAACGTCTGTAACAAGCTGGAATTAACAGACGTGTTCCTTTCAAAACTATTCTATTTCAGAAAAGAAGTAGAAGGTTGGTCTGAGGTTAGCACAGAGGGTCAGCTGAACATACTGTGGACTGACAACACTGTTTAAACCTCTTCAGTGTAACCGCTGAGTAGACCACAGTGGGCTCAGAGAACCATTGTGGTTCATAAATTATCTAGAGTTATTTTTTTTAATGATCCTAAACTCAAAATAAAAGGTAATTGGTATTTAAATCATTGCTTGACATTTACCCAGCTCTAGCTAACTTTACACTACCAGAAACCAGCTCTACAACTTCCAGCAGGACAGCTCACATGACCGGTCCTGTTCTGGTTCTGACTGTGTAAGTACTTGGGTGTATTTCTGATACATATTGTCAAGTTGGGTCAGGTTGGAAATGAAAAAAATAAAAAAATAAACACCCTAATGATGTCATGCTGATATCATTAGAGTCCTTGGCTTGTGCTTTAGGACTGTACAGTTCAGCAACTCTAGGCGTGAAGGCAGACGTGCATCTAGCAGATAGAGAGAAATATACTATCAAGTCGTATTTTGGGAAGTATAAAAGCAAATGTTTTTGAAGGATCAAGAATCAGAACATCTCATCCTTTACTGCTTGAACTTCTATTTTGTCTCTTGAAGGTCCCCTAACTGTAAGTATAACACTGAAGAACTGAAATAACTGTATTTTTTTCTGGGTTACCACTATATAACCAACATAAAACCCTGAAGCTCACAGATTATCAGAAAATTCAAAATCCAAAGACACTGTCTGACTGGAGTTTGAAAACATTTATGGAAATTGTTTAATTAATTTGTGAGTCATTCAAATGAGAACATTTTAGCACCACCATGTTCAACTCGCCCCTCAGAAACACCAACCCTTAGCACCAAAGTTGCCAGTTATGCATCACACAGGTGAGCTTGAGGCAACAAGGGAAGGACTATAGACAGTCCAGACAAATAGGAAGAGTTCAGTGATTAGACTTCACTTTCAGGTTACAGGATCGGGGTCTGGGTTTGATATCAGACTGATTAGCAAAATGGAAAGCGGGTGAACACTGGATGGGAAAGGCCAGGTGATGTAAAGGGCGGGAAATTATTTAGAACAGGGCAGGGTGGAGGAGGGACAGGTGGGAAAGTCTGAGGGGATGTGGTGGATGGATAGAGGAAGTCAATGGGAGGGACTGAAGACTGAGGCAGACTCTGTGACAGTAAAGAAACAAATATAGGTTAGGGGAAAACCTAGAAATAACATGCTGTGTGAGTGGCCCACTCTTCCCACTCCCAAGAATGACGAGCAGCACAGTGTGAATTCACGCTCAAAGCAGAAGTTTATAATAAACCTCTGAGATGAGCATGCCCCAAAACAACAAACAAAAGTTCCAAAACTGAATTTAGCTCACAAAAACATTTAAAATAAATAAATGAATGACACGTCTTTAACCAAAAAGAGCTTCTCATCCCTACTGACCTGCTTTTATAGGCCTCCATATTTATAGTGGAATATTTACAACACATAGGCCAAATTGGAGCACAAGTCTATCAATACAAGTCTATATAAATATCCCCATTTAAAGTGCTGACTCCGTTCCTCTACTTTGTATATAAATTCACCCTCAGTACAGTTGTCATGAATGGGGAAATTAGCTATAGAGACCAAAACTGTTTTTTGTACCAGGCTGTTTATTTCTGCTGTGAAGTTGGACATTTGAACGTGGGGACTTATGGAGGTTGAAATGTTCTGCAGCCGGCCCCAAGTGGACGTTTGAGGAACTGCAGTATTTGACACTTCCGCTTTATTTCTCAGCCACTGAGGTTGCTCTGGTAGCAACACTATCATCGCAGCAGCATCTCCACCAGTCTCCTCTGTCCTCCCAGTGGTGTGTACAGTAGCTGCTGGTCTGCAGCCCGCCAGCCTCCGGGAGACCATTTGTTCCAGAAACGCACTAAAATGACCAGCAAAGCTTCGCTCTGGAACAAAGGAACATGTGATGTGTGAAAGTTGTACAAAAAGAACGGGGAGGGGGGGGGTGAAAAAAGCGTGGCCTCAGCAACTCCACTTTTTTTTCTTTCTTTTTATCGTTGGCATTAATTTGTTCTCAAGAACAACAAATGATTCTCAGCGCCTCTTGTGAGAATAGTATTTTTTTTTTTTTTTTACTTTTATCTGCCTCTCAGACATTAATTATATATTTATATATAGAATATGCAAAAAAGAGCTGAGGAATGTTGGGAAAGGCAAAGTGATTAAAAATTAAACAATGCAGAAAATCACTCTGTTACCTAAAGGGATGCTACAGTACATCTCTCTAGTTTTTTATCTTTATTTTTTACTCCCTTTCTCCCTTGCTGCTTTCATTTGTTTTTTTTTCCTCCTCTTTTTGGTTGGAGATTTCTTTAAAGCTGTCTGCTCCGCAGGCACGCATGCTTCCCGGCCCACAGACAGCCGAGTGTGTGTTCTGCATATGCCTGTCTATTCTATGTGTGTGTGTGTAGCAGCAGCAGCATCCAGGCTATTTGTCATGGCGTAGGCTGTTTGCTGGGTCAGTCCAGATAAACTAATGTGTCAGTGCAACGGGGGCTCCGCCGCTGACCAGAGCGCCTGCAATATGCAAAGACTTTGAATTATTTCTCTGCCTCGTGGCTCCCCCGCTGAACACCATGCAAAAAGTAAAGAGAAGAAGAGAGGGAGAGGGCGGAGGGGGGCACGACTGGGAATAAGGAGGGACAGAAAGAAAAAAAGAGTGAGATATTGGAGGGCAGTGGAAAAAAAAGAGAAAGAGGATTTGGTAGAGGAGGCGAGAGCTCTGACTAGCAGTGGAGGGAAAAAACACAAATATGGAGATAGAGTGGAGGAGGGACAGACACAAAAAAAATGTGGTTGGGAGTGGGGGGGGGGGGGCAGTTTGTGCCAGTGTTTGCCCTCAGGGAGAGCATTATCCAGCCTTTGACGAAAGACACAGAGGCTTAAGTGCCAGAATTGAGACTTACACTCACAAGGTCACAGGGTCACTGGTCACGTTGATGGCTTTGAACGTGTGTGTGTGTGTGTGTGTGTGTGTGTGTGTGATCATAGGTAAATATGTGTCTACCTGTTGATGATCTAAAGCACTCCTTGTAAGTTGTCAAAGTCTAGAAGCAAAAAAAAGAGTTGTTTTGATCAGAAATGAGAATTCAGAATGAGGACATTTTTAATTAGACTCTGAAATACAAGTGGAAGCATCAATCATCATATATCATGTGCACAGAGAACACTAAATATATCCTAAACATATCAGCATTCCCAGTGTTGTTTACAACTCAACCGTTCAGTTATTCATGTGCACTCAACTCATAATTACGACGTTTCGAACCGCACATGAAGGCAGCGTGTGTTTAAGCTAATGGGGTGTGGCTGTGAACAGGAGCACGCGTTGATGTGTGCTGTTGGACTCACGGTCATACAGAGTGCACTCGTGTTTACAGCACCACGCATTAAAAGATGTTTTCGATACATAAGACAGAAAACAACTCAACGAAAACCGGGAAGAAAAAAACATTCATATTCCTAGAATCACATTATTCAGTACGACAAAGTTCCAAGTGTCGCCCCTCCATAGATTTTCCCACCCTACATTTACACACTCCTCTACTGTACATCACAACTACTTTTGTTTCTCTCTTGGTGTTTATTTTTAGCAAACTCCAGGTAACCAGCCTGCATTCAAACTGATCACAGAGACTAAAGTTTTATACCTAGGCTGACACAACAGACTTCTCTTCAGGAAAATATTATGAGATTATGAGATTAATTTGTGTTCAATATTTACCACGTTTCACTTCCTCTGTGATGGTGAAAAGACAGCCAGAAACACGAGCTCATTAAGAGTTAAGTGAATATATTTGAAGTTGTCGTCGCTGCATAATCTAAAAACACTGAACATGTACTGTATACATCACTAAACTGCATCAGGTGCTGAATGAAACCTACCTGATCAGAACTCAATAACAGTGAACAACAACAAGTGAAGTTATGTGAGTTCATTCGAAATTGTCATCACTATATTTGGAGTCTAAAATCACAGTTGACAGAAAAACTGTAAGGTGGTCATTTATAGACTCATGATATCAAACGCGTGGTTAAGGGAAGGAGAAGATTGTGACAATGGTAAATAAACTTCAGGGTTGCCAGGTTTGTAAAAGAAATGACTGAACCCTGACATCCTGTATAGTGAACTCACTCACACTCACGTGTTTTAATTTAATTCCCCATCACAGAAACAAAGAGTTTCTTTATTTCTATATTGTTGCTGATTTGGTTCTTCACAGTCTAAGCCACTGACAGTATAAAGAACTGACAGTGCATGTGTGATGTAGCTCATAGGTTTCCAAAGCACTGATCTGAAGCTCAAACTACTGCGTGCTGCCATCATGTATGTAGATGGATCATCAGTGGCCCTGAGGAAGGCTGAATGATGCCTGGGTGTACAAACAAGCCATCTGTAAAGACACCCACCTGTCAATCAAAGTGGCCACACTGTTAATTATACATAACTTTAAGACTAAAACCAGAGACCAAGACCTTGAGACCAAAAACGTTAACATGGGGGCTTATGGAGGTTGCAATGTGGTCTAAACAAATAGATCTGTCATCTTTGATGATGTAATAGTGCATATTTCTACAAACTGTGGCCTTGTTTACTGTGTGTGTGTATGCCAACTCACTGTCCCAGTATGTTGTTTTCCTTTTGACCATTAATATTATTAAGCCCTGTCTGTACATGTTGACCTGTTCTTGCAGCCCTGTAGTCCAGCCGTGTGCATTCCTGTCTGCTCTGCTGAATGGGATGGCTGTATAGTGCCTGCAGTGTCATTTACCTGATTATAAAATCTTATGAATGTTGCATTCAAAGATGACATTTTCAAAATCAACCACAATCACTGATGTCTTCAGAAGAATCATTCATAGAAATCCATTGTATCGTGGGTGGACTCTAACTGTGGCTAACTGCCACTAGATATAACTGAACAACGAAATATTTTGTAATTTGGATAAACCAACTCTTTAATCTAGTTGTTTTGAAGGTTTTTTTCCCACCCAGAGAATAAAAACAGAGAAATACTGACTACTGATTTTGTTTTCATGAAATTGTCTAAAGATAGGGAACAGGACGGAATATCAGCTCCAACCCAAAAATGTTGGTACTGGCCTTCAAAAACCCACATTAGTCAAAGAGAACTGCAATTTACCCCAAAGTTACTGTAGCTTTGTAATCAGAATGACCTTGAAGGCACATATTTGTGTGTACACGCCTATACCCCCACCCCTCCATCAAAACACACACAGTACCCTAAACACACACACACACACACAGCCGTACAGATGCTAGCGATCATTATGGTCTTCTGTTTCGTCAAACCTCAGATTTGGCCTTTTTTGCCTCTAGCTGACAACTGTGTGAGGGGAGATATTTCTTTTTTTTTTTTGGCTTCATTTTTGGCAAAGGATCAGAGGACCTGCACAGTGGTGTATTAAAATGTCAGCTTAAAATGAAAATAAACAACTTAGGGGTGGAAAAAGGCGATACTGTTAATATCAACCCCACCCCCGGACAGACTTGGTACGGCCCTGGGGCAGAATGGAGATTGACAGTTGGGGAGGCTGGATCTCACAGCCGCAGGGGGGTTTCCCTGTTTGAACGGCAGGAGCTTTGGGGTCTTAGTTTGCGAATCTAAGAATAAACAACGATAAGGCTCAAACTTCATTCTGCTGCACGCATACATATAGCAGATATATTCTATGTGTTGCAGCACAAATGCAAACAGGCCCCCTGCAGTGTATCACTATATGGAAAAAATACATATGCAATGAATAGAAAAGTATTCAAACATTAAGTCTATATTGGTGTGTGCTTTTGTGTGTAAAGGTGTCCAATAAAATGAGTCTGACATCAGAATTGGGTAGACAAATTTTGCAACTTCAGTATACTGCTGTAAATGGTTACAATATAAAATATCTGTATATAACTTGTATTTGTCAGCACAGCGGTCACCTCAGATGAAGGTTCTGGGTTCAAACCACCAGCTGACTGGAACCTTTCTGTGTAGAGTTGGCATGGTCTCCTTTGTCTGCATGGGTTCCTCCTACAGTCTAAAGATATCCAGGCTATTTAGTGACTGTAAATTGCCCGTGTGTGTGAATGTAAGCATGAATGAAAACACCTTTAGCCATCAGCAGATTGAAAGCATAGCATTAGCTCAGGCAGAGCGCTGAAGTTTAGGTCAAGTGGCTGCAAAATCCATAACACTTAGCCTCAGCTGTACTTTGTGTTTAGTGGTAATAAGCAAATGATAGCATGTTTACATGCTAAGCTATAATGGTACATGAGTATGTTAGCTTGCTGGAGTTAGCGTTTAGACTATAGACTCTTATTGAGATATTAAAGGAAAATAGACTTTTTTATATCAGTCGAGTTGTGAAGTGCAGATCAGAGACTAGACGGTGGTTTGGACAGAGCTGGAGAATCCACAGCAATGCCATTTGGGAGGAAAGCAGGCTGTTCTGCTCTCTCAGCCTTAACTCAGATGTACTAGGTTGAAAAAAAAAGTTTCTTTACTTAAGAAAGTTTCAAAGAGATAATCTTTGAAGGCATAAGAGTTATGAACAATTCAGAAGCTGACCATGTCACTTTTTTCATTTTTAAATGGTTGGTTATTCCGAATCCAACCATCTGACTAGCATTATTATTATTGCATTATGTATTTTCCATTTCCATTGCTAATCTCAGTCCATCCTGGGAGTTGAGTGAGGAGAGAGCAGTATCGACTCTGTTAACCATATTCATAGAGCGAGTGAGACAGACAGACAGACAGACAGAGCCAGAGAGAGAGCAGTTGTTTGTACTATTAATTGCTGGAAACAAAAGCAGCAGTTCTTCAAACAAGCGCTGACTCCTCTGTGATATATTTGCATATTCATGAGTGGGAAAACTTTTTTTTTTTCTTTTTTTTTTTCTATCTGTGTTGTTTGCAGGGGCGGGTGGTGGGTTTGTGTGGGTTATTTGTTTCTTGTGACATTCTGGAGTTTTTCCTGAATGCCAGCCACCCAAAATAGCCCAGGTAGGGTTAACATAAATGCAATCACACACACACACACACTCACACACGCATATTTTTCTGCCAGCATGTGCATGCAAAGATGCCTTCAAACTTCGGAGGAAAGCACTATGCAGGATGCCCTGGGATGGTTGTCTTCACACACAGATACACCCATGGACGTGCTCTCTGTGTACACGCACTATATACAGTAATCCTGGGGGCCCATGATGCTCAGGTACGGACAAGAACGGACACGATGCCACACACACACTCTATTTGTTTCCACGATTCAAGTTTGGAATCTGTGATCATCCTCTGATTACTGTGTGTGTGTTTGTGTCTATCTGTTTACATCTCTATATTCAAACTACAAGGAACGCACAACATAGACAGACACTAAAGCATCCTGTGCACACACACATACACACACAAACGTGCACGCACACTACAGAAGACGGGGAAAGTAAGACAGCAAAGTAACAAAACGCAGCAGCAGCAGAAACAAGCGGGCAACAAAGCGAAGGCATGTTATTAATGGAGCGTTGTCGAGCGAGGTGTTTATTTTCGACACGTGTGCTAGTTAACGGCAACAAACACTCTCCGTGTTGTACATGGGGCCAAAACAACACGCTTGGGGACCGCACTGAGCCAAAAAAATGATGTCTTTTTTTAGTTAATCGTATACCGGTATTCATACAATGGGAGGAAGCAAAAAGTGCAGGGTAGAGTGAGCAGGCTCCACATGCATTAATAGGTAAGGATGTGGAATTAAGAGATGAGGGGAGATGAGAGGAGTTTGTGAGAGGAGGGTTGTGGCAGAATGAAGGATGTGACTGACGTGGCTTAGTTGTAAACAGTCTGCACTGTACAATAAAAGTAACTTTGGCTTCATCAAAGTCCAATTTGTCAAATGAAAACAAAAAGAAGCGTATCCAGCAGCAGTCCTGGGTTGGGATGGCATAGGACAGTGTTGCTTAGCTTGTTAATCATCAGCTCTAAAGTTGTCTACAGCTCTTCAACTTACTGTTCAAAGCATTGACAGTATAAAGACTGGACACCGTGTCTGTGACATCAGCCATAGCTTTCTGAAGCGTCATTTTGAAGCTTAAAATATGCACTGCTGGTCACCGCCATGTAGGCAGTGCTGCTTCTCCCGCCTCCTGGCTTATCTAAAAATCAGCATCATTGACAGACCTGAGGCAGGCTCAATGATGTCTGGATCACCTGTCAGTCAAAGCTACCACACTGATAATTCTACATATCTTTAAGCCTTAATATCATTTGAACAGGTGAGTTGTATATAAATTCACCCTCAGTACAGTTGTCATGAACGGGGAAATTAGCTATAGAGAGCAAAACTGTTTTTTGTACCAGGCTGTAAACATGTTTATTTCTGCTGTGAAGTTGGAAATTTGAACATGGGGACTTATGGAGGTTGAAATGTTCTGCAGCCAGCCTCAAGTGGAGTGTGAATGAGTGTGTATATTAAACTGAGTTGTGGGGGCACAGTGCACTGCAACAGGTACAGTACATGGCAAATGAACTGTACTCATATAGCACCTTTCTAGTCCTCCAAGACCTTGAGCCAAGCAAGGTGCTTATTAGACACTAACATTCACTCTGTGAAGAGCTGGGTACTCAGGAGGTTTTTGAGAGACACCTCTACTCTGGTAAGTACTGGCAGCACGTTCCACCAAGAGAGAGCAATGGACGAGAAAAGTTTGGATTGCCCTGAGTATACGGGTGGCAGAGGCACAATTACAGATTGTACATGTAACAAATTTGAGTGGACGTGAAGAGATACAAAAGTTACCATGGCAAAGATGTGCCTCATCAAGCTGATACTTTTCATGCAAACAGTATTTTAGTAACTAGCCACAGCTCGTTTCTGTTGGAACTATAGACTGATTGTGGCAAATAAACTTGCACCGGGGCCGGCGGTCAAACGTGCACAAATAACTTGAGCCAAAAGGTCTCTATGCATTTGATATGAATTTACCTCAGCACTTTTATTTCAAAACTCGAGAGTGGCGGTGTTTGTGATCTTGGCCGTATTTGACAAAATAAAATCCAATCAAACCTCATTTCCCTCTCAGTTTAGACACCTCAATCCTCAGTCCTCATATTTTGATAAACAGCAGAGGGGAAGTGAGGATGTGCCCTGTCACATTTCATGAGCGGCTGAGTGCTGAGAGAAGAGGGCATCTGCCCGCCCTGCACAGGCTACTCCTCAAATATTAATAATGATAATGAGCAAAGGGCTGACCAGGGCCTGGGGCCCGCAACTAGCATCGCCTTATTAGAATAACCCCTGCAACTCTGTGTGTGTGTCTCTCTCTCTCTCACACACACACTGAATTGGATATGGACATGAACTTGTGCACATGACAATATGAGCAATATGCACATATATGTTCACGCAAATGCATGCAAGCCAACGAAGACATATTATTCAGAAGATGGATAATGTGAGAGTATGCAACCACACACACACACAAATGGGACAGACATGCAAATGGGCACCCATTGGGACTGAGGAGAAGATCCCCCTCTGGCCAGAGAGCCCGTACTCTCCATCGCCCCTACCACCACCCCCCTCATACCCTCCTGACCCATGTCACACACAATCAGCCTCCCAGTCCAGTCTGGTGCACACACACGCGCACTCACACACACACTTAAACTCTCTCTGTCTGTTTCCAACACCCTCCACCCCCCACCCCAAATACACACACACACAGTGTCTCTGTCTCTTCCACACACCCACACACACAGGCACACACACTCAGACTGAGACATGGCGGGTGCCCTGCCTCACCCCTGGACCCCGTTGGTCATTAGTATGGAGGCCTGTCTGTGTTTGTTTGGCTTCTAATGGACCATTTAAATGCAGAATATTCACAGCAGACAGGGCTATCCTCGGGGACAGCGCACACAGAGGTCTGAATATGCTTCGGCTCCATTATCCTGGAGGAAGTTATCCTTATTATCATCACACATTGCCACACTGACTGGCAATGAGTTAGACTGCTGTGGCCCTCGACTGACTCTGTCTGCTCTTCATGTACCGTGGTGAACAGAGCGACACTGACTTTGTGTCTTCTCATTGTTACCTAATGGTGTTATGTATTTTATTAACACTATTCACACTTTGTTTGATGTGAATGTCATAATTCACGTAGCCTTTGCCACTGATTTATAAACGAGGTTTGGACATTATTCTTCATAGTTATCAGAATATCACACATTCAGGACACTGGGACTTTGCTGGAAAACCCAACATGAAAATCATTCCTCACTGTGTTTTATAAATGTCTATGCTCAAACATTTGGTTGTCTGACTTCTACCTGGGGGAGAATTTGATCTGATTGATAAAAACACACAATACGTTGTTTGTCCAACGCCTTTAGTGCGACCAATCAGCAAGAGGACACCATTTGTCTGTGCCACAGCGTGATCAGCTAAAGTTTAGGTAGGATAGGGTTTAGGTGCGGCAGTAGAAGTCAAGGCGATCGTGGACTGAAAGTATCGTGGGTGGACCTGTGCTCCGAGGGGGGCATGGCTGCTCATCAAGCCACCATCTCTCTACATCTGCATGTCTATGATATTCTATTCTAGATGTTTTTTGACCTGCCAATGGACAATGGCCACCTGAGCTCTGCTTCCAATATGTTGTTTTAGGGCATGTTCTACAAATACAAATTCTTCTTTGTTGGTTGGTTTTGGAAAGTCACAAAAACTCGCCACTCTATTCTGTTCTGAATCAGACGGTGACATATAAGTTACCATACAAACTCATATCAAACACTTCATCAGACCGCCTCCTGAAAAATCCAAAACATTCTGAATTAAACACATTGCTTCTTCTGGAGCTGATGATAGAAGTAGCTAACAAGTAAGCCATCTGACGTCCTTTCATCTCTGTTAAGTTGCACATGTGCAGTACAGATCAGGCAGTACAGCCAATCCTATTAGATGGATCAAAATGTGTTACACACGTAAGATGATCTGGTAGGCCCAGCACATCTAGTACTCGTGTTCACTGGTAGGCTGCTGAGCCACGTTCTGTTGTTTTTGGGGTCTGTTCCAGCACCGTTACCTGCCATTATTCACCACCTAACCCAAGCCTGAACGCTACTTTCTGTTGGCGTGAAGCTCCTGTGCTAGGACCATAAGCACCAGGACTGCTAGCTGCACGGCAAACTGAGCAGAGCGGCAGCTGCTTTGACGAACAATTTGTTTAGAGTTTGGCAGGTGGAAAATCCTTACGTATTGCACCTTTAAACCTGCGCAACTATATGAAACATAATTACCTTTCAGCAAGTTCAGCGTTCAATAAATACAGATATTAACCTTCAGGAGTCTTTGGAGAACTTAAACAGTTATGAGAGAAGGTTTACACAATAAAAAGGATCTACAGAATTTTCTCTCTTTTGAGCAACTGTGAAAGGAACAAAAAGAGAAAATTAGATAAAGCACAAAATCAGAGGGAGTCGACAATGAAGCAGAGTACTGAAAGTATTATCCTCCTGGGTATTAAATGACTCCACTGGTATATTTTAGTTATGGCCTTCAAGAATCCATATCAGTCAAATCCAAAACATGTGCTAAATTCTGCTTTTTATTATCCTTTGCTAAAGGCAGATATGTCTACTGATGCAGGACATAAAGTCTGGCCTGGTTGTTTAACTCTACTGTCTAATGGTGCTGTCATTTGTATTTATATTAGTGGATGTTTCAACGTGTTATGAAGCATCGGAGCGAGAGAGTAGGTGTTGCTGTCCAGTCAACTTCTCACATAGCAGAATGAGTCTCTCTTTCTCTCTCTCCCCTTCCTCATGGTTAATCTTATAAAAATGAAAGGGACTTTGGCATGAGGCCGAGCAGAGTGCCATCCTCTGCCGCCGGCTGTAGATTAGCATAATGTTTTAGAGTTTAATGTGTGGGCCTGTAAATTGTGTGTGTGGGAGTGGGCATTTGGGTATGTGTATGTTTTAGTGTGTGGCGCATGCATGTGTGTATGTGTGCAGATTGTGAATTTACATATAGGTATCCACTATATGTGTGTGCATGTCTTTGTACAAAAAGTATATCTATGTTGGTGTGTGTGTAAGTGAGGTGTCGAAGTGTGCAAATATGTATGTGCATGTACTTTTTCCTGTCTGTTTATGTGTGTGTGTGTGTGTGTGTGTGTGTGGTATGCATGCTCAGTGCTCTCCAGGGAGCGGTGGTGGTGGTGGAGGAGGAGGGCTGGAGGGAGGCTGCTAGCCCAGCGGGAGTCTCCAGATGTGGGGCTACTGAGCTGACAGGCCTGGGCCCCTCTGGGCGTATGTGTGCCAACCACAACCTCTCTCACTCTGCAGCAGCCCCTTCTGCGGTCTGGTTATGGTGTATGGACAGAAAGGAGAGAGAGAGACAGAGAGAGAGAGAGAGAGAGAGAGAGAGACTTTGGGTTATGAAAAATGAGAAAAATAAAAAGGGTGAAAAAAAAAAGCAGTAAGGTGGAGTGAAGGCACTCCAGAGAGAGACAGAAAGTCATTTTTACAGAAGCTTCCCAATAGCCAAGCTGATATCTATCTATCTATTAGAGAATCCAGTTTACAATCATAAAGTTTAAATCCACAGAAATATTTATTTCACTTTCTTCTTGCAGATAGTTACACGACTCGCATGTCTGTCAGCCAGAGCCAGGAGGCAATTAGCCTAGCTTAGCTTAAGCTTTAATGACAAATGGCAGTCACATTTAGGACTGCAACTTTGTGTTTTTCATAAGACAAAGTTGCATCAGCAATAATAGCAGAGCAAGCAGCAATCTTTAGCATTATGAAAACATGAAGAAGCGCTAGATTAGCTTCTTGCCCTTACATTGCTAATCTTACAACAAAACAGTGAAGAACAAAAAAACGATAATATTTGCTCCGACCCATAGTTTTACAGAATATCTAACAAAATGCACCTTCTAAATATATATATCTAAAGGAACCTAAATATTTTTAATAGGCTACCCAAGCCATGGCTACCATGACAGGCTACCATAGCAGTGAGTTGATGGCAGTCTTAAGATTAGATGCCACTAAATCTTACATACTGTACCTTAAAGCTCTAACTAAATATTACCAAAGCCTACCTCCAAAAGCGTTGCAATGTAACAGAGCATTAGTAATGTAACGTGTCCCTTATATTAGGCCTGCTCATTACAGGAAAAGTAAGTCACATTACTGTAACTTTAGCTCACGTTGACAGTCAATGAGTTCAGTTTCATTTTCCCCTGCAAACTTTCTCAAACAGCACAGTGTTTTTCTAAAAAATAATTTTTTGGTTAAAGACTGTTTTCTCTGAAGCAAAGCCAGCAAATGACAGTAATTCCAAAGATGGCTAAGAGAATCTGAGTCAGTCAAGTGAAAATATACTGCAGTCCTTAAATGGTGCCCTTGAACATGGTGCTAAAGCCCCCAGTCCCTCCAAAAGGGCTGCTCCATCATCACTAGCAGAAACTGTGGCTTTACTGGGCACCTCTAAACTTTAAACGTGTCCAAGAATGTGAAAATGTAACGGAGTGGTGTTGAGGCGTAGCACTCATTTGAATTTCCCTGGGAAAAAAAAGTGAAAAATGAAAGAAACACATTTTTAAACTGAGCTGAAGCCTCTGTAACAGCAGTGGTGGGCTGCCTTATTGAATCAGTAGCACGGTGTAGCAGAGTGGACCAACACAAAGGATTTCTTTAAAACTTTTTTTTTTTTTACAGTAATAACCCCTCATAATCTTCTGGAGAGAGGCACGCTCACAAACCCATGTGCGCAAGATTGCTCCCAGACACACAGATGTACACAGTTTAAAGGCCTATATGTCCATACAAACACACACAGATACAACGGTTATGAAACACACACACACATGCACACACACACAGTGTTGTGTGTTGAGCTTGCAGCGGTTCTTCCAGTGAATGTTATCTTCTCTTATCTGTATGTGTGACTGGCCTGGTAACACTGGGCCTGCTCCATGCGCCTTATCACTGGAACAAGCAGCAACCCCCCTCTCCCGATACACACACACCACACACACACACAGGCATATATGCACACATACCATACCCCAGCAATGCCAGTGGTAGAAATCATGAAAGCTAACAAGGAAACAGCCATCTTGAGGGTAAAGCACTGAAGATGGTGTCTTGATCGAAAACGTTTGTTGCACTTCACTTAAGTTTGTCACTACTGTAGGACTCTAGTGGAGTCACTTATATTAGCCATATTGTTGGTGTTGGTCATGATAGAGCAAACACTGCTACACTCCAGTTATGGTGGAATGTAAAAACCCGGTTGAACTGTGCAAATCTTGCAATGATATCATTAAACAAAGTCCCTGAATCCCAATTAGACTTCATACAGACCATTTCCACGACACACTAAAAAAAGTATCTGCTCCTGAGAATTCTGCCACAACCCTAACACCTACATTTCAACAGATCTTAGGCACCTGTTCAGGACAATGCTTGATTCCACCAGAAGCATCACAAAGTGTTTAGGGTGCAGATGACAAAAGGGAAACTATTGAAGTACGAACTCTAACTACTTACTCATGGTAGAAGAACATAAACCATGAAAAACTGACCAACTCTAAGCAAGTTAACAAAGTGTAGAATGGATCAATTCAGCAGATGGAAGTTTGTCAATGCTTGAGCTTGACTTGACTGTTCACTAGTGATACTCTCCAACTGACGTGCGCTATGAATGCCTTCCTAAAAGACATCATCCCTCTCCATGATGGCCAGCTTTTGCTCACCTATGAGTGCGACCATTTGAAGCAACCCAAAAGATGAAGCTGTTCTTTGAGAGAGTGCCAACACCGAAAAAAACACTTAATTCTTCACAGTGGTGGATTATCTAGACTAACTAGGACATTGTTTCTGAAAACACTCATTGTTCAGTATTTCAAATTCTTTTCAAATCATAAAGTGCTTTTCAATTGCTTTGAGTGCCTCTGGCAGAATTCCACTCCCCTCCATTACATTGAGCTGGGGGCACAAATCTAAATGGGATATCTTAAAAACCTTGGCCAGAGACATTTGCATGGCCAAATCTCACTTGTGCTAGAGACCTTTTTTTCTTCATAAGAAATCCTACCCACAAACAAATAGGACAACACACATCCTCCTTCACAGGGGAGCTTCTTTCACAACTATTTTAAGTAACTCCCAGTCTGATACAAGGAACTTGATTTAAGGTTCACTCAAGCCCAGAAAGGTGAGAAACCTGAATGTTAACACGTACAATCAGCTGCACGTTTAAAATCTAATCAGACACTTGAAATATATTTAGCGGGCTGACGGCAGATATCTTCAAATGGAATGAAGCACAGAAAATAAAGGTGAACTCTTCAGGCGTCATCTTCATAAGCAGGCCTTTCGGAAACTCAGTCCATGTTTGGTCAGCCCACCCTCCTTCACTTTCGCACAAAACGGACAGACACACACACACACTTATGGAGTGTGCTCGGTTGCCCCTGGTGTGCTGGAAGGCAGGCGGGGGCCGGGGGTGGGGGTGGCGGGGGGCAGTGCCTGGGGCCATATGGCAGAGACACAGACATTTACATAATGTCATATTTTATTTAATTAGCCATTCTAAATGCAATCAAAAGCTGATGAGGGCTCTGAGCTGCCTTGCTGATTGGCAACATGATAGCGCTCTGACCCCAAACACAGCCGCGCTGCATCCCAATGATGCAATATTGAAACTCATCCCTGCGCACCTACACAAACACAATTCACAACTCAGTGTGTGTGTGTGTGAGAGATAGAGAGAGAGAGAGAGAGAGAGAGAGAGAGAGAGAGAGAGAGAAAGAAACAGAGAGAAAGAATGTGTGTGTGAGAGAGAGAGTGGGTGTGTGTTCATTGTTTTGTTATTGTGAGTGCATGAGAGCGGGTAACTTCATCATTTAGTAATTGAGAAGGGGTGTGAAAGAAAACACTTCTGGTAAAGTGACAAAGAAAGAAAACAGAAGAAAAGAGAGAGACAGAGAGAGAGAGAGAGAGAGAGAGAGAGAGGAGGGAAGGACAGGTGTGAAAGAAAGAGTGGGTCAGCCAGTGTGTATCACATGGTTTGGGTTATATTTGGGGCGCTTGGCTGGTGTGATGGTGCAGGTGTGTGTTTGCGTGTGTGTGTACGTGCGTGTATGTTTCTGAGAATCAGGAACTAGACCGATAGACTAGTCCTTTAGGACCACCCTGTTCAGCCAAGTGTCAAGCGAATGCACACACACACACTCACTGAAACCGCCATCCCAGAGGAGAGAAGCGTTGGTGGGTAAAGGTACCAGGTCCCCTTGAACAGGAAGGAAGGAAGCAAGGCCTAACGCCACTGTGAACACACACACACACACACACACACACATCAGAATGACTACACAAGCTTGAATGCACATGTAGTGTGTAAACTTATCAAAGCACACACATACAAGTCGGTGTTTGTGTTCAGGCTCATGCACACACACACACACACACACACACACACTCGCACACATAGACAGCAGTGCTCTCAGCAGCAAGTCAAATAAACAGTTTGAGCAGGGCGGTCAGGTACTGCATGGTTTAACAGGGCCAAAGTGTTTTAAAGAGGCTGCTGAAAGGTGCTCAATATGGAAAAGGATTTTTTTCTGTTGGAATAAATCACTCTTTATAGTCCTCAGCGCACAAAACCACTATGGTTAAAGCGAAGTTACTCCACTGTACTGTACAGGATTATGGGAAATGAGTGATGTAGTCACTGATGTATTGTCCATACATTTGATCATTTGATATTATTAGTTTAAAACATGTTTCACTGATTTTATTTAACATGTTTTTGACATAAGTGAGTAATGGCTTGATGTTTGTTACCTTAAGCATTGAAGGTATACAGCTTCATAATGTCACTCTTAGCATTAACTATAAACTTGACTTGACTGTGGGTCAAGCAAACGCGCAGGGACACCATGGACAAGGAAGCAGCTTATCACAGGGCACATAGAGACAAACAACCTTTCACACTCACATTCACAGCTATGGGCAATTTAGAGTCACCAATTAACTTGTTAACTGCACGTCTCAGAGTGAATATTTCAAGTGAGAGAATATTTCAAAAGCAAAAAACAGATAATATGTACCACTGAGTACTGTAACTACTGGATAGACAATGAAACAGTAATAGTTACATGAACGCATATAACCAGTAAGCTCATCTACCACAAACACATCAAAACTGTTGGCTCTGATATATAGTTATGAGTACTTCAAACCTTCAGCACCTGAATAATGACACTACAGCAGAATGCACATGTAACACATATTGACAGCAACTGTGTAACATGGTCACAGGGCAACTCAACACTGACACTCTATAGATTCTGTTCTAAATTAATGAATAGAATACACATAATTTCATTAATTAAAATTATGCCACTTCTCTCACTAACCCCATGGAATGTAAATGAATAATAATGTAAAGTATAACATAGATCTAATTTGACAAGATGCCTCTTAGGCAGCAACAGAACTTGTTATACTGACAGAATCACCCAGTTGTGCATAAATGACAATTCAAGAGAGAAAGTGAGTAAAGATATCCATAAAGGCTATTCATGGCATCTTTTTCAGCAGCTTCTGAAAGGTATTAAGAAGTGAAAGACTTCTTTTGAACAGAATTAGGTTCCTTTAACTACAGAGTGAAAGGTATCAGGTGAAGGGTGAAGTAAAAAGAAACAGAAAAGTCATGTGATGCATGCACATGACCTGGAATGGAGGCATACTTGAGTCAAAACTCTGACAAAACAAAGGGGGCTTTCAAATAAACCTGCTTGGACTTCACTTTGTGACTTCTTGCAAACAAATCATTCATTGTCACATCAATGACCATCCAGTCGTGTTTTGTGAACGAGAACAAAAGGTGCATTTCAAATGAAGACAAATGACTTCATTAGGACTTAAAACACAAAGTGTTCACAAAGATCTACATGATTCAGCCTCTGGGCATCATGGTGATTTGCAAACCACCCAATATTTACATTTAATGGATACTTAAGTCTGGACCTTAAGTGGACATTGGTATCTCTAAAGTGCCACTATCATGGCTAAAAATGAAAAATAAGGAAAAAGGATTCAGTGTTTCCTGGAGATTTGTTTCTCAGCTTAGAGTATTAAAGCCTTTGATGAAGCATTTAGATCAATAATAGACACTAAAACTCTGGGGAAACTCTCCAGAAACAAATATTTTAGGTACTAAAGTACCTTGTTAAGCCAAGGTGTAAGTGTGTTAACTGTGTTCTATACCATTATGTAATATCCTCCCACGCTATACAGCAATGATTTGTCTGGACCGACATCAAATAAAAGAACTTCCTGCAGAGCAGTGACACTCGTGGCAAGTTTATGAAATATATGACGCTTTCAGCGAGATGACCTTGCATCTACATAGATTATCTGCCAATGTTTCATTTGGAAGGGGCTTTAGGCTATATTTTGGAGCAGTTATAGTTTGTTAATTTCACTCCAAACTTTTCACAAAACTGACACTTTGTTCATTTTTGAGATTGAAATGCTTGACTGACTTTCAGTGCCAAAAACCAAGTGGTCGTCAAACTGGGTTAATTGAATGGTTTCCAGGGGATTTTAATGGGCTTCCAGACAGTTCCCCACTTAAATGAGAAGTTCTTTTAATTTCACAATGTATTAATTCATTAGACATGATTCCAACTAGAGAATTGTTGTAATCACAGACAGAGGTCTGTGTCGGAAAAGTCAGGGGATCGCCAAAGTCAGTCAATTTCAACCTCTTGGGACCATGAACGTCTGCACAAAATCTGGCAATCCATCCAATCATTGTTGAGGTAGTTCAGTCTTGTCTTACATGGTGGGTTGACTGACAAACCAACCAAAACTGTCATCCCTGGGGCCATGGGGCAAGCACTGTTAAAACTCCCAGATACATAAAGATTAGACTACAATTCCACAGCACTCACAGTGACTCCTGCAGGCTGCATGTGTGCAAAATTGGACAGAACAAAAAAGTTATTCAGAATGTTCTTATTATGTGACCATTACCAATTAGCTGATTGAAAATTAAGAAGTCAATGAATAGGATCTCTGTGGTCAATTTTCATAGGAAACCTCAAATTAGGCAAGCAGGCATCTTTGGGCAAAAATGCATTTGTACATGCAGGGTGAAGCTAAAGAAAGCTCATGTCCACAATAGGAAGAGTTCATCCTCTTAGGAACATCATTGTGGTCAGCCAATTCCATGTCAGTGCTGGGGGAAAAGGTCAAGGGTCAAAGACAGAGGTCATCTGATAATCATTATCATTAGCAACATATTTCCTGGAAATCCCGATATGACACAAAAGTCTGTGTTGGCAAGGAGAAACTGACAATCATCAGTCAAATGAAGACGTCAGTGATTCTGGGTGTAAGTTCAGAGGTCAAGTCCTTTCTGGGGCATCTCTTGGGTCTGCAAAGTTTTTCAGGCCAATGACCCCTTAGCTGAAACAGAAGTAGTGCAGGGATCCCAGCCTACATGTGTACAAAATTGTGTTTTATGTTAAATGGGGTCACAATAACGTAGGAGGGCCTTCGTGTAAACCTAGCTAACCTTGCTGCCTTCTGGTGCATACATCAGAGTCTCTAGCTCGGAAAGGATATGAAACGATCCACTGTGGCTCACAGGAAATTCCATAATGCATACAGTAGCTAGCTAGTCCACAGGTTTGTTATGGATAGATGCCCAATGACAGCATAAAGAATGGACAGCAAATCAGCAACGTGGATCATCAGCGGACCTGCGATGGGCTGAATGCCTGGCTGCTCAAACAAGCACGTGTAACGGCACCTACCTGTCAGTCAAAGGAACCACCTTGCGGCAGTGATTTCACGTACGTTAATAATATGTTGGATTCATGTGAACGTGTGTTTCTAGACAAGAAAAAAAAACTTTTCAAAATATTATCAAAAAAAAAATGCAGTAACGCCCTACAGACCCAAGCTCTGGGGAGCATAAATAGTGTATGGCCAATATTGGTCCACAGAATGTTAAATCAGCATGTTAGAAAACTCAAAACAGAACTGCATAAATTACTACAGTTAAAGTTTACAGCTTCTTTTCACCTTTTCTGTCACGCGGACACACAAACACACACTTTGTCTTTTAAGGTTCTGGTCCCTCCTATTTGCAGAACCAGCAGGGCTCTGGTCATTGTGTTTGGGGTTGTGTATAAGGAGTGGGGGGCAGGGGATGGTGGGGCGGGGTCTGTCTGGTTAGGAATTGATTCAGTCTGGGACTGAGACAGAGGTGGAAGGTCATAGCCTTGACAATGACCCCCTCCCCAAGCCAAGTCAGTGAATCTAAGTGTGTGTGTACATCTTCTCTATAATGATTTCAAAGAATTTAAATATTACACAAATCTAAAACAAAATCTTTGTATCTTTACATTCAGTTTTTTTTTCTTGTTTCTATTGTGTATAGATTTTGTTTGTGTGTCTGCGTATTTGTGGGTGTGTGTGTTGGTCCCATGATGAGGAGTGTCTCATTAAGCCCAGGCGGAGGCGCAGGAGGAGGTGCAGGGTCATTCCAAAGGGAGAGGGGAGATCGATCAGGAAGGATACCCCCCCACGGCCACCGCCACCACCACCACCATGCCCGTCACCTGCTACACACATTCAGATAACACAGATACACACTAGAGAATATACTCTAAAATAAACCTAAACATCTGCACACACACACACAGTCAGTGAGCATCCACTCCGTTTACTGCACTATTTCTGGCCATACCTCAGGTTCCTCTGCATTGACACGTGATAGACAGGCGCATTAACAAGTAAATGAATACAAAAGAGATGTAGGCACACAGTGAAGGACAAACACTGCTCAAAATGACCTCAACATACACACATATGCACGCACACACAAACACAAACACACTCCAATCTAAATTACGGGTGCAAATTGGGTGGAGGGGGAGACGCAGGAGGGGGTTGGTGGCGACTGAAATGGAAGAGCCGGACTGATCAATACTGCTGGAGATTTTCCTCCATCCACTCTCCTCTCAATTGTCATGCTCCCTCCAAGCAATTAAAGTCTCTCTGTCTCTGCTCTTCTCTACCCCCATTCTCTTTCTTCCCTTCTGTCTTTCTTTCACCTTTTCCCCCTTTTTTGTGTCTCTCCATCCAGCTTTTTCAAACTGCCACTTCTGTCTTGTGCATTTTCTTCAGTTTCTGCCTCAGTGTCTCTCAGTATGACACTTGCCCTTCTTCATCCTTTGCGCAGTACAATACACAACACACATCTCTGATGTGTGTTGTGTATTGTATTGCACTGTAAGCAAGCAGGCAGTTCAATGTGCGACATAAAGCAAAAAAAAAAGTTCCAGTATCAGCTTTACAGCAAACATTCAGTTCACTTTAATCATTTTATTTGACATGCATTTCTTTGCATATTGTCCTGTGCTGCAACGTTGCATGTATCATATACCTAAAGTAGGTTAAATCCTGACCCAGCCCCGTGTGCTACTGTATTTACACAACACCTGCACTTTATAGTACCTATAAGTAAAAAAAAACAGTGACCAGACCATGTGACCAGCTCATGAAAAATGATTCCTTTAAGAAGCAGTGTGCAGGACACATGGGGTTAGGGTTGGACAAATGTTGGTTTTGGAAAATAATCCCTTTTGGTTTGCGGTTGTTAAACTTGATCATTTACTGTACATGTTATCAATAAGATGTGTTTTGTGGAATGTGATCTCAAATTTGTGTTTCTGCAATCTAAGCGTTTATTATCCCAGACCATCCCAGAAACTTTAAGACAAAACTGTGTCATCTCACTTTTGTCTTACATTTTGTTATGAATCTTTGTTACCTCGAGTGTGACATGAGGCAGTCAGTAGGTTCATGTCATTACAGATGATTTTAAGGCTTCAGTGTGATCTAAAAGGTGACAGTTCATAAAACATAGCTACATAACCTTTACATGTCTTTGTATTCTAGACCCAAAGAGTCATACAAATGTGGATAATCACACACACTTTCTCCTCTCAAAGACACTACTGCTGAGCTACACCCTCGCAAAGTGACAGAAGTAGATGTGAGAAGAAATTTAAAAAAAAAAAAGAGAGAGAGAGAGGAAGAGAGTTGGAGACCTCCACACATCTGGCCAATCGCTACATAAGTGTGGGTGTGATTGTCAAATTGTCTGTTTGGAAAGTTCCCGAAAGATTGGCAGCCACCCTTACACATCGTAACGATCAGCAGTTAGTCTGAATACTTTGTTAGCATACTGTGGCCCCGGTTCTTGATTGGAATAATTATTTTGGATGGGGAAGATGAAGAAATTAGGCAGTGAATGCAAGTTAGATGCCTCATTTTTAGGTTTTTATGCAATTCTGGAATGAGTGCAGAAAAACAAACTGAAATGTGAAGTTTGCAAAATGTTCTTTTGATGTTTGATACACTGCAAAACTGATTTAGAAATGTAGTTTATGTACAAAACAGTCAGAATTAAGAGAAAAGAGGCAGGTAACATTAACAAATAAAAAAAATGTTATTATTTCACATTTTCAAGAGGGAAAGTAATGTTTGCTATCACCATTGCAAAAGGACTCATGTGACCTGTGGATTTCCTCCATGTGCACCAACTACAGAGCTTCCACTCTGTGTGACGATCCCCATTTCGCTACGAGCGCCACACAGCAAGCTGTAGCTGAGCTTTGATCAGCTGCTCCGCCAGTTACCCACGTATCCATTTGCGCCCT
The DNA here is from genome assembly GCA_023373845.1 of Nibea coibor. NCBI lineage: Eukaryota > Metazoa > Chordata > Actinopteri > Sciaenidae > Nibea > Nibea coibor. The sequence continues at coordinate 3,525,541 of CM041723.1, forward strand.
GCTAAACTGCTCCATGAATGGAGTAAATGGGAAATGTGTGAAACGCTTTGTGTGTGTGTGTGTGTGTGTGTGTGCATCAAAGAGAAAATTACACTCTATTTTTGCTCCTATTTGCACCTGCCCAAGACTTACTTTTTTTTATTTGACATTTTTATATGTACATATTTAGATGTGCATGTGTGTGCGTGTGTGTAGGTGTGTGCGCCTGTTCCATCTGTCTGTGACCTTGCTGTGAAACAGGAGATACTGGCCATCAGGTGTGTGCTCGAGACGCACACACACATTTTCACACACACCCACGCCAACATGCTCTCACCCATGCACAAACACACATGCACGCACAGCGGGTGGCCACAAACAGAAGCATACAGATGCTAGGTCAGGCTGTACACAGCAGGTCAGTGTTGGCTTTGTGTAACTCAGCGTGGCACCAACATAGATTAGCACCAGTGTGTTGAGGTAACACTTTGTTAAAGAGCTTGTACAGGGGCATTGTAATTACTCATTGACCCTGTGACACCCACAGACACACACGCCAAATGCTGAAAGACATAGGTTAAGATCTGTTTTCATATTGCTTTTTATTTTAATAGACTTTATTCATGAAGCAGTAGCATTAGCAGTGGTAGCAGTAAATCCAATGCACATGTTAATTGTTAGCAAGCATTCATAGCTTCTTAGACACAGTGAAATAATACACAATAATACATTTTTTTCACTTGGTACTATGCCAAATTTATGTCTGTCAAACATGTTAATATCTGCTGTGAAGTTGGACATTTTAATGGGCACTTATGGAGGTTGAAATGTTCTGCAGCCAGCCTCAAGTGGCCGCACAAGGAAATACAGATTTTAGCTTTTGTATTGGCTTCACACTTGGTTTGGACAGCAGATTCATTGTGTCTTTAAAGCAGCAGTGGTTGCACTAACACTAGTATTAGTTAGTAGCAAGAGTATTACAGTAGTGATAATAGTGACAAGACTGAAAACAGCGCTGTCTGTGGAATATGTAATGATACCAGCATCTGTAATAGAGTTACAGTGTTGTTGGTGGTGGATTGAAGTGTCTTCCCATTCTTTATCCCAGCTGATGAGTCTCTCAGCATCACTCAGGCTCCCTTATAGGTGTTCAGGGTGGGGGCGCGATGTCACTAAGAGAGAAAGAATTGCATTGTGGTACTCCGAGTGTGACGCTTCGCCTTCACAGACAAATCGATTAGAGACAGTTCAGCACCGTGCATGCTCGAGGCGTTTCACATAGAGAAAAGAAAGAGAGACAGAGGGGAGGGAGGGAGGGAGGGAGGGTGCGGAAGCGGGCCCTCCCCCAGCTCATTTTAGAAGAGACCTCTGCCAAAAGCATGCAGACTGAATGCACAGACATTTGGACAGCGATGCATTGTGTATTGTTTTGGCTCCGAATTAATATTACTTTTGATGTGATATGACATTGTGACCCCAGAGCTGTGCTCAATGTATTTTTTATTTATGAGAAAGAGTGCTCAGATTTCCTATAGGGAAGAGGTCCATGGGCGTTTCAACCCTATCTAACATTTAAAGGTAGATATAAAAACATAATACATTTTATTGGATTATGTCATATACTCAGTTAATATTACATTTACCTGTATTTATTTCATACACTCTCAGGACAACTGCTTCTTGCTAAGTGCTCTGGAGAAGCTTTTTATCCTAAAGGATGCTTTTTTCCTGTGTAGGATTCTTTTGGGAAAAAAAAGAGAGTTCTTTATCAAATTTACACAATGTTGAATTTAAAATTAAATACATAAATCAATGGATTCAAAGTATTATATACTACACCTTGAATAAAGTCTGGGACAGATGCTGAACTCAAGTTTCTTTGGGGAACAGCACTTTGGTGCTTTGAAGAACTTTATGTTTGTTCTTTGTTAAACTGATTACTGGTTCTTTAAGTTGACCCAAATGCTTCTTGGAAGAACCAATAGGTAAAAGGTTTCCTGCAGGACCAAAAAAGCCTTTATAGCATCACCATGACCAAGTTGAACCTTTATTTTGGGTGTTGTAAGTAAAGAGGTCTTGCTGTAAAATTCTGGAGTCATGTACCCTTACTAGTAACACCACATAGGTATCTGTTTGTAGAAATTACAAGAAGTACAAAAACAATATTCACCCTTATCAACATATAACACAAACATACAGGACACCGAGCTGGGACAGACCTAAAAAATAAACCATTGTAAGCCTGAAAAGCAGCCTCAACAACTGTTAGACCACATCTCTGACTGCATATCAAACATGCATGACACAAATTCTACAGTCTTAACTCACATGATAGAACATAATTTAAAGTGATCATCATAAAACATGTTAGTGTGAAATGGTGTTTTGTCTTTTACTTTGAACATCATCTTACCTCAGGAAGAGCAGAATGTAGGGTCATCGACAGAGCAGGAGGAAATCTGTGTCTCCCTCAAAGTGAATGACAGAGTGCACCCACCCCCCTGACAGTGTGTGATACTTTAAATTAGGATCCGCGGTCAACATGAACTCAATAAATAGTTGAATCTATGAAACTACATAGGTGGAATTGGGTGTTTTTGACTGGTGTCCCCAAGGACTTGGAGACACTGCTAGTTTTAAAAAGCTTTAAAACAGAAACAGAAATTAATGACAATAATGACAAAGTTATGGAAAATGGGAACAATAGAATAAAGCACACGTGACATATGACAAGTATACTCTGGGCTGTGTGGGTTCTCCATTTGGTAAGATCACATTTTTTTAAGGACTTGACAGATTCTCTCCTCTTTCCACACTGCTATGATCCACTTCTGTGAGTGGCTGCCCGCAGAGTTCCTCCAGACCGTGATTGCTTGGCAGTGCTGCGAGGAGTGAGGAGTGAACCTTTAATACTGTTTCTTTTCTTAATACTAGAGGATGCATTTGTTTTTTCAAGTTCTGAAATGTTAAGAATTCATTCATTTTAAACACATTCTCTGTCTTATCCACCCTGCCCACACACACACACACACACACACACACACACACACACACACACACACACACACATACCTCCCCTTTGCCCCATCTGGGCTGAAAGGTCAGTGTGTGTCTGGGAAAGCCGTAGTGGGATCCCCCCTTAATTCATTAAAGGTCACTTGTATTCAGACCAGACACACAGAGACGCATGTAGACATGCTTACGCTTCCATACACACATTTAAACATGGCAGATTCAGGTCCCTGCTCATGAAAATGAAAAATGGCCTTGCAGTCCCATGTGTAAATTAAAGGACAACACACTTTCAAATGAACCTGTCAACATGCTCTATAATAAGCCTCGAATCAAACAATCATGCTGAAGGATATGAGCACATGATGTTGCTGCTCTACACTGAGAGGTTCGAGTACTGCTGAATGGCATCGTGGCTGTTGCCAAGGTTAGCTCGTCCTTAAACGAAGTCAGCTCAGTTCAAATCAGCATTATTGGCATGGCAGGTGAGAAACTTTCGTTGCCAAGGTAATATGACGAGTATCAACTCAGATACAACAGCAGTGACAGTGGCAGACGGTTTAACAATTAAGCTGAAAAATCAAACATCAGTGTAAACAACTCAATTAATTATATTTTATTGCCTATTATAAATAACTGTAGAGAGAGGTGGAAGGAGCATCATACTCTATTAACATTCTAAAATGGTCACACAATTTTGATCACGTAGTCATAGAAATTAAATGTTAGCCCTGCGTGTGTTGTAATGCGCGTGTGTGTGTGTACTCCAGCCTTACTCCTGTAGAGTCCTTCATTTAGCTGATTGCTGACCAGAGGCCAGAGCTGCGCGAGTTGATTATGATAATAGCAGACTGTGTTAACAAGGGGCCAGATCTGAAGTCAGAGAAGGGTCTGTGGTTATCAAAAAAACGGACCACAGTTTAGCACAGAGGTCTGCTCTTCTTTGACTTTTTCTGTCTGCTGCTCCTCATTTGTCTGCAGCCTGCAGTGAAACAGGGAAACAATTAAAGTAATGTATGTATGTTTTTACATTGACCGAGTGTTAAGTCAAGTCAATTTTTGAGAAGTGATGAGGCTTTGACTCTAAAATGATCCATAGGACCCCCATGCTAACACATTACCAAAATAACATGTGATATGGCCATTTGTTCAGCATTCATGATTTTAAGGGTCTTAAAATGTTGCACGTTCTTTCAAAGCTCTGTGTTGCTTTGGTAGATTCTCCACACGGCCTTACACCCCACTAGGAGAAACGAAGCAACCCTTCTACCACGAGTAAGTAGGCCATGTAGTTAAATTGTTTCTCTTCTGGATGTTGTTACAATCCGGAATATGCACGAGTGTTTTATTTAGAACATTTACCAGATTCTCTGTGCTGTTGCTGTGTTGGACTTCTGGCCAGCACAATCTGCTCTGTGCTGCTTTATTCAGCCGATCATAGCATCCATCAAAAGATTTTTTTTTTTTTTTTTATGCTGGCAAGTTTCTGGGGAGCAGATCAGAGAGATGCTTCTGGGACATTCTGGGACAGTGTTTCTGGTGGAATCACAATCATTGTCTGAAACAGGCAAGATCAGCTCCGGTGGTCATGGTGCAGCCAGAGCACATTGCAGTGGAATCTATGACTTATTAAGAGTTATTGGGGGGGGGGGTCTTCTGGAACTTCTGTGTGGATTAGTGTGTGTGTGTTAGTGGAGGGTGTGGAGGTTAATATCAACATTTTTCACTCTCCAAGACCTTTTACATAAGCAACATCTTAACTGCTGAATGTTCTAGGAAAAATGTGCAATTCATCTGCACGACTGAGCGACTGTGGCTCAGTAGGTACAACGGGTCGTCCATTAACCAGATGATCGGCCCCCAAATTCCTCTGGAAGGCTGCGCCATCAGTGTGTGAATGCAGGTGAATAGTTAGCTCCCAAATGATGAGCTGATGAGCAGTTGGCACCGTGCATGGTAGCTAATGCCATCACTATGTGTGTGTGTGTGAATGGGTGAATGAGATATGTAGTGTAAAAGAATGATGGACTAGAAAGGTGCTATATAAGTACAGTCCATTTACTACCAAGCAGTGCATTGCCTTCAGTTCCAGTGATGTTGAATAAATGATCAAACATTGGTGATAAAAGTGTGCATGAGCCTTGTTTTTTCACTTTCCCAGAAGCCAGTAACGTTAGAGTGTGACATGGAGCTGTTAATTTGATTTTGTTTTTTTTTTTAGTTCTCTGTAATCCCAGGAAATAAAACACACAAACATCCGATCATACTCTCAAAATATCTTTATGTGCCAAGATATTCCTAAAATGTCAGATACAAGAGCTGAACATCACCAGAGTGCACCCTTAAAAATAAAAGCTAGAAGTTGTTCTTATGGTGAAGCTGATAGGGGAAGCTTTTTCCGTTCTGCAAGTAAACCTTTACTTAACTCAACTAACTTAACTAACTAAAATTTACGATCAAGTTCTTCAGACAATTTAATGCAACTAATATTTGTCCTTGTGCAATATGTAATGATATAATAATTAAAATATCTAATTTTGAATGCAACATTAAGTAAGTTACTAAAGTAATTCAGTAAACTTATTTATTACTTTATATTAATTATTACCACATTACTATTTGCTGTCCATATAAAGTACTATTTAGTTATTCAATAGTCAAATTAGCCATATTCGTGTAAGCCACACCTACTTTGGGTTCACAAAAAAGGCTGTTCAAACTGTCCCTTTGTTAATGTTTATCAAAACCACATCACAAAAAAAAAAATGATAAACATAAAAAGGTTCTTTAAAGCATTAAAAGTGCTGCGATTGTGACTTTTTTCTTCTTTCCCCAGAGGACTGAATACAAGCATACAAAGGTTCTGCAAAGAACATATGAAAACAGTTTTTTTTCGCGTGTGAGCATTTTGAACCCAAGCAGCAACATTCAGATAGTGCCCTGCCGCTGATGGATGGTAATAAGCTAAATACTGCGATACAATATGTAGATGATTGCCATTCATTGTTGTGGTTGTCTCTGCTCTGTAAACTACAACTATAATTCCAGGTTGTTCTGACAGCTAACATGGCAAAGCAGAGAAGCAGTGGACCAACTGATAGTCCATCTTTAATTTATTTTCTTTTACCTTAAATCACTGTCACACACATACATGAGTACTCACACAGACCATCACACTCCGCTGTCTGGGGATTATTCGAATAATTATGAATAATACATGAGTGTCTCCCCTCCCCCTGGCTCCCACCGCTGCCTCTTATTGGCTTTGGCACGCCGCCACTCATTCACACTGTCGGCTGGTCGGTCTGTCTGTCTATCTTGCTGTGGGACCTCGGCACACAAGACGCGCCTCCAACAATCAGACCTCATTTTCCCTCGTAAAAAGAAGATCAGTGCAGACCCATGACCACAGCAATCACATTAGCAAAGCCCTTTCTTATGGAAACAGGCCTTGTTTAGGGAGAGGGGTGAAATTTGGAGGAGCGTTCAATCACCAAAACAGAAATACATTGTTCCTATACTCTGGGGTGAGTCAGTATGAGGATTTCCAAGCTGGTAACCACACCAGTATGGTTGGTTTGTAGCTACTGTTAGAGAATACATTGTATTATTATCTATTCTTTATGATTTCTTTATGAGTCTGAATTCAGGACAGGATGTCAGCCAATAAAACTATAGATAGTAACAATTTAGTTGTTTTTTTGGTGGTGGTTATTTCTTTACTAAAGTTCCTTAAATGTATTTCTAAGACTTCTGCTTCCCATCTGCTTGTCTACCTGTTGTGCACATGAAAACCTTCCTTCTCACCAATGTTTCTTGACCTAGTGCACAGTACATTGCGATCTACGACTAAAGGTCCTTGATGACCATAACTGTGATGTGACCTGCCTGGTGCTTGAAGAGGCAAATGAAAAAGCCAACAGCACCTTGATTCCATGATAATGTTGTGCAAAGAGATGTATTTGGAATGCTTCTGCCACTCAGTCACCTGTAGAGATATCAGGAGGCCACCAAGAAGCATTCAAAGCTGTTTACTGCTGATTTCTTTTCATCTTTAGTCTGTATTCACCTGATTGTGGAGAAATGCTCCAGTGAGGTTTGGTGTTGATATTTTAGCTCAGGTAGCTTGATCAAGAACTTTCTAGCAAGCACGTAACGTAACAAGCATGTAGTTGAGATTAGTGAAAGATCATCATATAAATAATCTATGATAACTTGCAGAGTCTGATAGGCCTTCTGCATGAAAGTCCAATACCCAGACAGCACCCAAACCTTACTTTCTATAGCTCTACATAAAAGGTACACTGCTTTGTGCATTGACACTGAATGTTGGCACTGGCCATAAATCTCGACCTTAATTCTTAGCATACTATGCTGGGACTCAACAGGGTTAAGCTTGATTTACAGTTTTGGTGCTATAAACAGACCCCCTGGTCACAAGACTACAAGCTTTTTCATGACATACATTTCACCATCTAACCATAATCCACTGGAGACCTCTCGCAACCTCAAGTCAGTTGAGAACTAGTTGTCATTTACATGGCCAAGTGGCAACAACAAAAGTTGATAAAATACATTAAAAACAGACAGGACAGGCCAACAGATAGTGCAAAAGACCAATATTAGATTGCCAATTGTTCCACTCACTAGCAAAGAAATCTTTCTACATATGCAGAAAGAATTTTTCTATACACCAGTGGTTGGTGTTTGCAGATGATTCACTTGTTTGATGATCAAACCAGACAAACATTGTCCATATGTACATGAACTACCTGAACTAGGATCATACGTATCTTGGAGATTTGTTCATTGTCTAACATCTAACTGTAAGACAAAGAAATATCTGGTAACGCAACAAAAACCATAACAAACTTTCATATATTCCCATGGCTAAATGGGAACAACATTTCCAGGAGACTGAACAAAAGAGCCTCTGTTGTTTTGCAATATGTCATTTATCAAGATACTATCATTATTTTTATTTATTATTTTAAGTATTGTTGACAACATCCACTTACTCACATTTGAGTATGAACCTTTCGACTTGAAGAACTCTTTTTTGGCATTCAGTTATACAAAGAACCTTAAATGGCAAAAAAAAAGGTTCTGAAGGATGAATAGGTTCTCCAGAGAACTCTGAGTGCTTTTACCAAACACAGGTTTTCTGAGGGTAGACATGTTGTCATGGTTTGGCATGCTTTATAATTTGTCTCAATTAAGAATAGATAGTTTTATAGAAAGTCCATTGTTGTCTCGAAGTCTGCAGTTTGTGAAATTTGAAACTGCCTCAAGACAAAATTGGAAAAGCGCATTGATATTCCTTCTCAGGAAATAAAAGACATAATTCTAAGCAGTTGTTGCACAAATGTCACTACAAACTCACAAATGGGTTCCCATCATAGTTTATTGCTTTATTTCCTCATTCAAATTCAATGTTGAAGTGTGAAGTTTTTATATTTTTAATAACACCAGAAAAAAACATCACAATTTGCCATTATTATTCAACACGTCTTCTAACATTTGTCATATTATGTTTTAAATGGACTTAAAAGAACAAAAGGACATTCGGATAGAACACTACTTTTTTTTTTCAATAACAAGAGAGCTCTGTGATTGTGTGTCTGTGTGATCCCCTGCCCATATTGCAAGCAAGCAGGCGGGGAGGAGGAGAGGTTGGAGGGGAAATCAATAGCTCCTCTGAGCACATAGCCTGACATAACCTTGTCAGACCCGGGCAAGGGTACATTAGGAAGCTAAGGGAAGGAAGGAAGAGAGTTCATTGTGAAATGTAAATAAAAATACAATATGTGCTTTTGAGAGCGAGTGAAGGGGAAAGGTCTCCCCTATAAAGACTACACAACTCTAAACCCTGGGTTCCTGCAGCAAAATGGATTGATGCTTCTTTGTCTTTGACCATCTGCCTCTGCCCAAAATGCTCCAAGCTTTTGCCGTGTTCATGCTGAAGAACATTAACTTTTTCCTGACATTTCTCCATAAATCCGTGTTGGTGATCCAAAATCTAAAATGTGATGATGGTGTGTTTGTATGTGTATCTGAAACCCGTTCATTCAAACAAACCAATACGCCCTTAACCCTGAGGCCCACTTCCTGGTTGTGAATGCACACACACACACACACACACACACACACACACACACAGCAGAGTACAGTAATATTGGCCAAGGATCTGATGTCACACACATCACTGGCTCAGACAGTGCCACATGGGGGATTTGGGCCAAAATCTTGACCGAGGTTGAAGGTGAGTCAGGGTTACCCCTCACTGTCTGTGCATGTGTGTGCGTGTGTGTGTGTTGTTGAGATAGTACAAAAGAAGCTTGTATAGCAGCATGCGCTCCCTCAGATAGATAACTGGAGGCTTTGGAAGGCAAATCAGGTCAGTCGTGTGACCGAGGGACAGGGAGCAGTCTGGTGTCTCAAACACACACACACCATCTTCTCTCTCTCTCTCTCTCTCTCTCTCTCTCTCTCTCACACACACACACACACACACACACACACACACACACACACACACTTTATACTTTATACCTACACACAGTACCTTGTAAGGGGACATCATTATGCTGCAGGATCCATCTTCCACGTTGACAGGACCATGTAAAATACATGGCGCTTGTCTTGTCTTAATGTATTGCTATGGAAGCAGAGGAGACTATCCTAATGACCACACGGCTTCATTATTTCAAATATTAATGTAATTTCCCTCCTTTGTGCCTCCTGCACATTATAGAGCAGACCACTGACATGGCCGCGCCAGTGTAGGAAGCACAAGAATCAGACTATTTAATGTATGTAGTTAAACCAAAGATATTTCAGCAGGTTTTTCAACACTGTCATGCAGCAGCTCGATAAAAGAAATGGGTAAACTGTGACCTGCGTGGTCATTATCATGATCTAATAACTATAAACAAAGCAGAGATAAAAAATAAACCCAGAAAAGCATTACATTCCACACTCTGCCTTCACATACCCACGAGTTAATACTGTACTCGTGACAATATATGTGATTTATGATGCATTTATGTCATCTATCACAGCTTAGCCACATATTCCTGCAATAATGCCAGAAATCAAACAAAAATGTCATTTTTTTCCAGGAAACAAGAGCGGAAACTATGGAGATTATTTCCCAATATGATGGTCTAAATTAGGTTTCCAAGCCGTCTCCGAGCTGCTCGGATCAAGGTTGTGATGGAGAAGTACTGAGGCTTTTATTTATGCACTCATTTTGTTGGCCTGAAGTCAAATTCTGAAATCTGAAAAAGCTGGAATTTTTTTAAACTCTCCCGGGCTGCTGCTAAAATCCTCAAATTTTCAGAAGAAATACCAAGGCCATAACTTCATAACTTCTTTTTGTATATGGAGCTTCGAGCTCATACCTCAGCAAACATTTTGGAGGTAGCCATGCTCGCAGTAAGGCTTACGTGAACTTTTAAGCTGTTTATTGCTTGAGTGATGATTGTTAGTTCATATATTTATTCAATGTTGTGTATACATGATGTACTTTGCTAGTTGTGCATGATAACATGAATATGTGCTGTAGATATTCCGTTGTATTACTTTGTATTACAGCACAAAGGACCACTCATCCCCACATTTCTTCATGTTATCACCTCTTTCCTCTTTCGTTCTTTGCTCTTCATCCTCCCTCTGTTTTTCTTCCCCATCTTCTCAGCTTCTTCCTCTTGACGCCGCCTCCTCCATCTCCTTGCGCCTCCTGCTTCATCTTAATGCCACCTCAACCCTTGCTGCTTTCCCTGCTCCCGTTTTTCTCTTTTTCACTTCTTCTCTACCTCATTCCTTTGTCATCGTCTTCTTTTACTCCTCTCCTCTTCTTTCACATCTATTTCCCCCCTTCTTCTCCCTCCACTCTTCCTCCTCCTTCCACTCCCCTTCCATCCTTCCATTCTTTCTTCCTGCTCTTCTCGGACCCCGTGACCTTCTACCATTTTTCTTTTTCTCCTCATTTCCTCTCCTTCACCAGAGAATCAATTTCTGCCCCGGGCCTGGCTGATACTTCACCGCCACACACACACACACATATCTACACACCTTTTCACACTCAAACGCAAATAACAATATGAAACGCACAAACATACATTGTGATATGCACTGAGATGCACACATTGCAAACACAAGCACACACACACACACACACACACACTCAGCCTCCCCTTGGTGTGGTCAGGCGACTGGGGCTGACCTTTTCACCGATTCCCGTTATTAGAGAAACTGACATTCAAACCTCCCCAGCCCCCAGGACACTGAGACCACTCCTGAACCACACACACACACACACACACATGCACACACACACACACACATGCACAACAACATCTACACGCATAGACACAGCTCTTTTTTCTTTTTTTTGTTTTTTAGCCTCTTACCATTCCATCCCTCAAAATTCATCCAGGAGAAAAATCCTTCAGTGGCTGCCCGTTTGATGTCCAGGAGAAGGAATTCAGGTAACTTGATTCTTCCACATTATTGAGTGACAGGACTTGCAGCGCAGGTCATTGGCAGTTAAACCGTAAAACAACAGATTTGAAATCATGATGATGCTACACTGACTTCTAATCGGGTGAATGGTGTCACTCCTAAATCTGTTCTCACACTACGTAACTTTGGGCTCCGGCTGCCCATGAAAAGTATGCAACTATTAGACTGATTTTGGAGAAACTGGATCATATTTTATGGAGGAAATGTTCTCCATCTGCTCCACCCCAACTCTCTGTGATTTACAGAGTTTCCTGATGGACAGTGAAACTGCTGCAAACTGTAGCTGCTGTCAGCTAATGTTAGCTCGGTTCGTTAGCTGTGCTGCCTGAACAGTAATCTCAGAGCACTGCAGGAGTGTTAGTAGTAGCTTCCGACCACAGGGAAAAAGTTTACAGGCCTAGGGTGCAGGTGCACGCTGATGGGCAGCACAGCTGGTGTCATGCCAGAACCAGAGCTAGAGATTCAGGCAATGCACACAGCCTGTATAGACATAATGACAGAGAAGGCTAGACCAAAGAGGATGTTGATGGAGGAAGCTAAGAAGAGAAAAGGAAAGAGTGAGCAAGCAAGAAGCCCTTAGACAAGAGTAAATCTGTAACTGACTTTTAATGGTTGATGAGATCTTAGTGAACTGAATGACTGAAAGACAGATGCTGAGCTGGGCTTCCTGCTGTTGGACTAGTAATATTAGCTGGTTGCTATGTCTTGAGTTGTTGACCTTGCTTGATGTCTAGCTGCTGTTGCTGCTAGCAAAGTTGTCGACTCGCCATTTTTGCTGAAAACCACTGGTGTTAAAATAAACAGTATACAAGATTTATGATGTTTTATTGTTGTAAGATCAACACTTTCAACTTTAAATTACTGTTACTGAGAATTAACAGTGGAAAATGTTTGTGTGCTTGACTTATGAGATGATCACGGCCATGTTTGGGCTTCAGGCTTACCACATTGCAGATTGTCCAATATTGATGATTTTTACCCTATGCGTTGGCAACACAGGGCAAAGCAAGAACAGTGCCTCAAATCAAAATGCATTACATTATCACATTATAATGACGTGGTATATTAATGTACAGTTTCAAGTTTTAAAGTTAACTACATCCATTTTACACAGAAATGTGAATTTTGGATCCATGGTAAGTAGTACCCAGCCTGGGAAAACAGTTGTATAACGTCTTCTGTGGTTCTGGAGGAGCCTTGACAAGTCTGAGAAAACAACCGTGATGATGTCATCAGTACAAATGTACAAACACGAGGTGTGCTGTCTGAAAGATGTGGGCATCCACCAGGCAGGGAGTGCCTCACAAAACTATGCTATTGAGCTGAGTTATGGGAATTTTAGGATCCACCATTTTTGAAGCTTGACCCATACTAGGGACCGTTCTTTTTTTAAATCTCTGTGAGAAGTCTCTTGCGTCGTCTCTCTTCCATCTTTACAGAAACTAAATGCCCGGGGAACCCCTCTAATTTTCATGGACTTTTATTGCAAGTCTGCACCTCACTGTGTAACAATAAATAATAATAACAATAAAGAAGAAAACTAAGAAGAATTTTGGGTTGACCCTGGATTTTCAAGGTTATGACAGACAGAAACTTTCTTTAAACTATGTTTTTATATTTATTTTTAGTTGATCTCAAGTCTGTTCACATTGTCAAGGTTGCAGCTGAAAGAAATAAGTTAAATTTGTCTTCCGCAAAGAGTAAATAAAAACACATTTAAGCAATAGATTCATTTAACACAATAGTCAGATCTACTCATGTCCTAATGATGCAGGAGAACACTGTGTTACTTTTCTACTATAAAATAACAGATGTTAAATTATAAATTGTTCTTGCACTATGTATTTTTGTTTATAGCACTAAGTCACACACCACCACCACCAACTATTTAACTGATTTTGGTGAAACATGTTGGATATTGGATAGACATAGTGGATCATATTTTTTAGTGAAAATATTTTCTGGCTTTCCATCATTCGACATTTCCTGATGGACAAAGTAAATAGCTACCTGTTGTACCTGCTGTTAGCTAATGTTAGTTCAGTTTGTTAGCGTCTGGCTGGATTAGACTGGTCAGAACAACTAGGGGAGTTTAAGTGTTTGTAATACAAGTGTTTAGGATCAATGGGAGGAGGCGGTTTAGGCCCAGATCAGTAGAATGCAGTAGCAGAATGTAGTGTCCAGAACCGAGAGTAGCCAGTGTCCAGACTCAGCAGTCTGTATGGACATAACAGCAGAAATGAAGAGACAAAGCAAGAAGCTGCCTTTTCATTTGTGGTGCTAGCAAACGTGTCCATGCTTGTGACTGCTGTCATGCTGCAAACACTGCCAATATTACATGAACACACTCATGGCTAGATTGGAAAACCCTTGGTTGATTTACTAAATACTCATTGTGTCATTACTGAACTCTCTTGGTCGCGCAGGCCTCTGGGACATGTGAGGGACAAACAGGAAGATGCTCATGTGTTACCTGCACAGCACCAGGCTCATGAATGAAGGGTAGGTCATTACATTTTGCTGCTTAATAAGTATCAAACTATCGTTACTATTATGGGAAGTAGCATAATTGTTATTCTTCTTTTGTAATTTAGCTTTGTTTCTGTTGGTGGTTGTTTTCCCTCTGGTGAGTCATATTGTGTGTCCACTTTAATTATTTACAATTACACTGATGGTTTCTATTGTTCTTTTGAGTGAATAAAAACCAGCAGATCCGGTTTGCCATAACCTGTTACATTTGTGTAGCTGGGCAAGCAAAAAGCACAAATATAGTGATGGAATTAGGCATATACACGCGTATGTATTTATTTGTGCATGACCCAACCACAAACAGTAATTGAGCATAACAATACACTCAGTTAGGTCTTATTTAAAATGGGCCAAACTGATTACTGTTATTACAGTCAAATGGTGCCTAGTTTACTGGAGCTGGCCTCAACTCATTTGAAGTACACACACGCACGCACATGCACACACAGATGAAAATAAACACAATCAGCTCAGGCTGCCATCAATCTATCATTACTTTGTTACTGTGTTTTAATAAGCCAAATGGGCGGATGAATGGAAAGAAGAGATGAAAGCATGGAAATGTGCATTTACATGGGGAGAAGAAAATGAGGTGGAGAAAACGTTCACATCCTTTCTTGGTGTGTGCGCGTGTGTGTGTGTAGTGTAGTGTATCGTCTGTATAGTTTGATAATCCCAGCATAGCAAGTTCTAGCATGGGTCTTTAACAACACAGATTAAAGCCATCAGTCATATACTACAATACCTTTTATTCACAAAAGCATCTTGGAATGACAATAATGCAGAAATGCATTTGACTGACTCATTGTAGATGAGGTGTCCTACGAGATTTGCATGAATGCTTCTTTACTTAGTTTGATGCAGCAGTGTGTGTTTGTGTGTGTGTGTGTGTGTGTGTGTGTGCATGTGTGTTTGCTTTACAAACAATGTCACAATGTCACTCAAGATTCCTCTTACCCGAAGGTGTGGTTGATAACAGGTGTTTGTATGTGTGTGCGTGTGTGTACCCTACGTGTATGATCTTGTGTGTATAAAGGTGCAGATGGGCCAGTAGAACAGGTCAATCATATGACCGGTGCTCAGGGGCACCGTGTGTGTGTGTGTGTGTGTCTTTGTGACAGGTTCTAGGAACACAAAGAGACAAGTGGCACATAGCCAAGAGTGTGTGTGTGGGTGTGTGTGTGAAAGAAAGTGAGCGTTTGGAACTAAATCAGCCGGAGGGGATGGGACAGGTAGCATACCTTACACAGCCGCCTCTTTTCTCTCACTATCATTTTCTCTGGTACACTGCAAAAAATGTCATCTTAAATGGATTTTAAGTCCCATTTTTAAGTTTTTAAGTCCCATTTGTGTTAGCACACCTCTTAACAGGGCCCTGCTCTGCCGAGTGAAGCTGAGCACAGCGTAGCTTAAGCACAAAGTTGAAAAGCCATCCAGAGTTTCCATGCGAGTCAGAAGTGAGTTCATTCAGTCATGTCTCTACACTCTCCACACTCTCTCTGTAGCCCCAGCTGTTAGCTCCTCCATCTTATTGTGGAGAGATCTTACATTGGATGGGATGCTGCAGCGGTGTGATTAGATTAGATTGAGTTGAAGCTATCTAATCTAATCATAACACTGTGGCATCCTAGACTGTTGTTGATCATCATAAAGAGCTCATGTGATATTTAAAGTATATTCAGTATAACTTTTTAACTATGTAAGAGTCTGTATTAGTCTGGATAGTAGTAACATTCATGTTTTTTTCTCTTTTATTTTCTCCCTCATTACACCATATATAACAAGCTCATATAATGAGCAACAAACAATCTTGGACACCTAAGAATCATCATCATCATCATCATCACCACCATCATCATCATCATCATTATTTTGTGTCATTAGTTGGTGTAGTAGTGTCACATGATGCTGAAAAAGAAGACTACATGATACATCAACATATATCAACATCTACAGCAGCACATTTATTCATGTTACAGAAGCTAATGGACTTGTTTTCACCTGTCAGATAGGAGGACTTATGGAGAAGGACGTGTTTGGCCATTTGAGGAACTGCAGTTTTTGGCACTTCCACATTGACTTCACTTCCCAGCCAAGGAGGTTGCCGCTTGTGGAAAATTTAAGCTAATTTAAGGCCTTGGCACAACAGCAGCACAACACTTAAAAACATGAACTTTAGTGAGCACACTAGCCCATTCACAGTCAGAGTTTCATATTTTATTTAATATACACAAACATTTTTTTTTTTTCTGACGGGGTTATGCAATTCTGGGGAATGGTTGTAGAGATATTATAATACACAGTAAACATCATCCAATGAACAACACAGCATCTAATGAACTATGAAAAATTGGTTGATTGGATTGTTTTTACAAAGTCAAAAGCAGAGACCAAAGAGACCACGGTAGGTTTGTAACTAAGCTAACAAAGAAGAATGGTAATGTAAGCATAGTTATATTTTTTAGTTCTCCCTAGGTATGAAACCCTACACAAATGTTCTACAGTGTGTAAATACTATGATATAAGGTAACCACACACACACAGACAACGTTAGCTGTATTGTGAGTTTGCAATCTGTGGTTACAGTTCGAGTGCTGCAAAGCTAACATGCAGAGGGGACGAGACAAATTTCCCAGAGCGGGCACAGCAGCTCTAGACGGCGATACTCAAACTGCTACTTTAGCTAATGCCACAGCAACAGTGTGTCTCTGCAAACTAGAAAGCATGCTGACGTGGGCGCGTCATTTAACATGATCTGGCACAAATCATGGTTGGAATAGTGTTGGATTGGATTAGAATCGCTGACCGCACTTGGAAGCTTATTGGAAGCTAATGCTCTAAAAAAACGTTCAAAATGGTTGTGACAGCGTTAATACTGACACTATGACTCACAGCAGCAGCTGCAACAGTATAAAATAAAGGAGGTACAAGACCAGTTGTCCATCAGCAGCTCAGAGGCAGGGCTTGTCTCTATGAGATGTTGATTAAATAGAAACAATGCAACCAATTTATCACACTGTGTTTGCTGTCAGTGTCAAAGCTTTGTATGCAAGGTCGCATCTCTCAGAATATCTAAATGATTTAATGAGATTGACCTTTTTTACAGTGTGCATCTCTCTCTCTCTCTCTCTCTCTCTCTCTCTCCTTCTCTCTGTCTCCTGTCCCGCTCCCTCTCTTTCTTTTTGTTTCTCCTCCATGACCCAGAAAGAGAAAAAGCCACCTCATCAGGTTCACCCTCCACCTGTAAGTCAAAAATAGAGCTTGTTGAAAAGACAAATACTCACACTGCTTAAAGGGGAGGAAAAAAGAAAAGTAAGAATACACTACTTTAACCGCATCCAAGCTGAGACATAGAACTAACTTTAGTCAGCCTGCCATTGGGGTCAGTGGATTTGGAGATTAACAAACCAGTTTAACCTCATTTCTTGGCAGCAGAAGAACTCCGAATGGTAGAAAATACTGATGATGACGACAATTTTACTGCCTAACCTACAGTACCTGATCATAGCTGCCGCAGAAGTTGAACAGGAGTTAACATTTGAGCCTTGATTTTACTCGTATGAAAAACAGTAAAACATTTTTATTTAAACCCTTTGAGGAGGAGTGATTTCCAAACTTTCTGACCTTTACAGTGAAGCAATGTCTCCTTGTAACCTATCATCATAAATTATGGGACTTGGTGTGGGTATGAGTTGTGAGCCGGGCTGTAGTGTTAAATAAAAAGGCTGAGTAAAACCTACCTTACGTCAGCTATTCTATCACTGCCACAGGGGCCATGACACATGGATCTATCAGACTAATAACAAAACTGACTGATGGGGAATTCATTTCAAGTGGAATAACATACAGAAGTGAAGAGATGTAAATGAAAAATCAAAGAGGTCAGTTCTCTACGGTAATGTTAGTCCTCGCGTTAACAGATCTGTTCAGTTTATCGCAGGTTTCTGTTTTGGATTTTGTTACTTGCGCTTGTCTTGTTGTTTACATATGGATTTCATGCTGTGTCATTTACCGGAATGATAACTCGTGGAGATAAACTTACCAGTTTTTCTGGCTCCTGCTTTGCATCTGTGTCTCCTCTCTCCTCATCCCTTCCTTCATTCTGTGGAAACATAAAAATAAAAAGAAGACAAGAAAAACACCTCTGTTTTAAAAGTTTGAAAGTGCAAGAAGCAGCATTTTAGATTGCATTGTATTTTTACAGCAATTTGGGGTTAACATCATGCTGTAGGAACGATGGTGTTCTGCAGCCAAACTTACTGCAGCTTCAGTGTTATGTAAAGCAGCAACAGGCTCGATAAACAGGCCAGTTAAGATCTCACTTTGCTGTCTTTTATTTAACTCTGCACATACAGATGATATCATATATCCATCCTCTTTCCTCCTGCTCAGTTGATAATCTGCCTGCCAGCTTAACCGTGGAGAGTTTGTTTGTTTTAAGTCAGCATTTACCCTCATCATTTCAACCAATTTTTCTTTTTTATTTCTTAGTTTCTTCTCAGATTTTTAGAAATATATGCAGTTTTAGAGTCAGTATTATGTTTTTGATCATCTCATGACCCCTCAGATTCATCTTGAGCTCTCTTATGGGCAAGTCACCAGCCCTCGCAGTTTCCCCAGCAGACTCCCATTTTCCTCCCAGGTTCACAGCTCTTTCCAGATTTCTGACTTTTTTTTTTCCTTTTTGTTATCAGAATCAGTTTCTGGTACTATACAGCTTGATAACTGCCAAAACACATGGCGCACATCACAAAGGCAGTCTGAAGTGTTTTACCTGCTAGACAGATTCTCTGTGTTTGCATCTTCAGTTGATTATGATGGATGCGCTCTGCTGAAGGCATGCTGCGGCTGACATGTCGCACAGTGGCGTGCACAGACTCTCTAGGCAATGGTTAAAAATATGACAACGAATGAGAGTTGATTGATATTAGTTTATGGTGGAGAGTCACGCAAGTTCACACAAGATGGGTGACTTATTCCGTGTTCTTTCCTGCGAAATGTAAAATTAAAAGTATGTAACATAAACGTGCTGCTGCAGTGTGCTTATGTCTGATGTCTCAACGTAGGCACCAAGCAGAAAACTGTCAGAGAAATGAAGTCAATACAGTAGTGTCCAAAACTGCAATTCCTCGAGTGGCCACTTGAGGCTGGCTGCAGAACTTTTCAACCTCCATAAGTCCCCATGTTAAAATGTCCAACTTCACAGCAGAAATAAACATGTTTACAGCCTGGTACACCTACACTGTCCACTTATACTGTCAGTGGTTGGCATTTATGCTTTGAGGTTCCCCTAGTTTGGGAACTACTGGTTTAGTAGTAGCGTGAAAAAAATCAACAAATAATTCATTTTAATTTAAGGTTTAATTGAAGTTAATTGCTCATACAGAGCAATTTGTCTTAAATCTGTCCACTGTTGTGCTCAAATAAGACACATTTGTAATGATTCCCATTGAATTCATGCAACAATTGCAAACAGCATTTGGACAATCGTGGGACACTTGGAAAGTCAGACTAATTAAATTCTTTCAAGTGACGCAGCAGCTCCTGAAGGCAGGGTGAGGCCGGTTTCACTCCCCCTGCAGCTGCTGTGAACTAAAAGAAAATCTATTGTGTGTCACAGGTTTCTGTGCGATCACACGGCACCCAGCAGACATGGAAACCTGGGCTGTAGTGTCGTCCGTGTCCGCCGTGAATCTGGACTAGACACAACATACCAAACACACCCCCACTTCCCTGTGTACACACACACACACACACACACACACACACACACACATGTTTAGTCTTCCCCCTGCGGCAAGCAACAAAGGTGTTCAGTCATGTGAAACCCAAGCCTCAAACCCGCAGGTTGACCTTTACCCTGTCACACACACACACATACGTGAACACACAGAAGAAAAAGGAGGGGAAGAGATTAAAGAGAGGATGCAAGTGCAGTGTGTGTTGGTGTGTGTGTGTGTGTGTGTGTGTGTGTGTGTGTGTTGTACCAGGCTTGTAGGGTCACAGAAACATATACACATTGGTTCCAGACATAACAACCTAACACACAATGTCCCCTTATGTCCCCTCCACGTGTGTGTGTGTGTAGGTGTGTGGGTTCGTGTATCTCTTTCCCACATACACATTAATACATCTTGATTTGGTTTAAGCAGTGTCCCATCTCTCTCTCTCTTGTTCTCTTTCTCTCTCACACACACACACACACACACCTTTCCGGCGAAGGTGACCCAACCCCCTCATCTGTGTAGCTGCAATTAACCTCCATAACCCCTGCGCGTTATGTGTGTGTGTTGGAAAGTGTGTGTCCTGAACTTGGTTACCCAAGACAGGCATGAGTCTCCAGGGCATGCCGTCACACACACACACACACACGCACATTGCCTCACACACGCTCACTGATAATCCATGTCTTTCCTGGACATCCTTTTATCCAGCTCAGGCCCGAGGGATTTTCCGTTGGCCCTGGTCAGGCCGAGAGGCCTCTTTCTGGGGTCAGAGATCAGAGAGATGCCCCTCGTGACCCTGGAGGATCCAGGCACGGTATGGCCCTAACAGCCGCCTGCCATCATTGTGCTATGAGGTCAGGGGTTTAGAGCATAGTCAGGGGAGGATGATATAACACAGAACATCTTCTTGTATAGCTGATGTATGTGCTACAGCGCAGGACTGAACAGAGGCAGGTTATCGGGCTTTAATGTTTAATGGCCTCTTTGTTTAACCATGTTACAGCAATGAGACAGGATGACCAATAGATAAGACTGTCCTTGAGTTGCTGCTCATAAGACATCATAAAGTGCTTATAAGCACCATGCTGTTGCCTGATAATCGTTCTTATAATTGGAGCAGGGGGTCATAAATACGATGCGTAAATGATTTAGGTGCACAGTTAATAACATGAGCATTTGTCTTTTTATCTTTAATACAATGCATGTATAGTCTGTGCGCACCCAGCTTAAATATTAAACCTATATCATAAAAAGTGCAGAGATTTAAATAACAGCGTGAAGGATGCTAATCTACTAACAACCACATACATGTGCATGCACACCCCCCATCCTCATTCATTCATTCATTCATTCAGGCTCACTTTGACAATGAATTTGAACTTCAGACTGAGTTTGCGGTGGAGTGAAAGAATGAAAAGAGAAGAAAGGGGAGGGAGGATTCTTTCTTTTCTTACTCTAAGCCTACTCTCTGACCTCATGACCCTGTTCTGAGGCAGACAGGCCTCCCTCCACCCCTCGCCCCGTCTTCCTCAAACAGTCTCAGTCAGAGAACTCTCAGCATGTTATTCAGTTTTTTAAGATAAGTCCCAACATGAATATGACAAAGCCGGAAGAGAGGAGGGGGGGGGGGGGGGGGGGGGGTTAACGTGTCACACGTCCGCATGGACACAAATCACCACACCTGCCATAGCTCTGTTTGATTTGCCTTTTCTACACCTTGCATTCCAGCACCAACGGTCTATCAATAGACTTTGACCTCTCATGCCTCGGCTTAGCTTTGTGAGAGCATGTGTGTGCTTGTGTGCAGTGGGGGTTGTATGGCTACTACTCTTAATACTGATTTAAATAATGCTGCTGCCTTGTAACAATGTTATCAGTGTGAGTAGTGATTGAGCAAGTGGGTTTGAATTCAAAGCAAAAAAAAAAATCCCAAATAATTCAGAAAGACAGTCAAAGCAGTGGCAGTAAAAAAAAACTTAAGATTCAACAAAGATTAAATAACTTGTGAGGGCAGATAGGCCTACTGTGTGTTTAGCCGTGTGTTCTTTGAATAGTCCAAACAGTCAGTGTGGCTACACCGTAACATGATGTCAGCAAGGTCAGATAAAAGATGGAACAATAAACACATGAACTCTGACCTTTCACCTCCTGACAACTCTGTCACAATGTCCAACTGTAACATCAACCCAGTAAAAATACACTGCAACTCTGACGCAGAGCTACAACTACAGGATGGTGTATACATACAACACCATTACAGATTTAGGATTTAAAATGTGCAGGAAAAGGAGGAGAAAATGTCACTTTGCTGGCATGTCAACATTAATAAACAGGTAGTTAATGTTGTGAAATTGTCACAGATTAGTTAGGTTTAGAAAAAACACATTAAGTTAAATACACTACAAAATAAGTCCCTGTGGACTTCCATCCATCCACCCCGACCTCCTCCA
Organism: Nibea coibor; assembly: GCA_023373845.1. Taxonomy (NCBI): domain Eukaryota; kingdom Metazoa; phylum Chordata; class Actinopteri; family Sciaenidae; genus Nibea; species Nibea coibor. The sequence goes on from CM041723.1 coordinate 3,547,763, forward strand.
GGTGTGGACTTTGTTGCTCTTTATACTCCTTCATTCTCTACCAGCCTAGAGTCAGTCACAAGTCAGGCAGTGATGGAGGCATTACATTAATATTATGTTATTAATATCTCCACAGTGTTGGCCCGTTTTAAAAGTTGCACATGGTGTGGACAACATGGGGTTGTCCAGCACAGAAAACAAGAACCCTGGCTCAACTTTTGGCAACGTCATCTTGGTAGCCACTATGTTGGCCAATGAAATATGGAAAAAAAAAAAGAGCACTCTCCAGGTAGTTTGCTCTGCAATTTCAGCTCTATTTCTAATGTTTAACTAGTGATCAACGACAGATGATTAATACTGTACTTACTTTTCAGAGCAGTAAAATACTTCCTCATAATTACCGACCTCAGTGCAGCACTTTGGCGCCTGATAAGCCTTCAAACTCATGGATCTATCATTTAGACAAACCTTCCTGGGTAGTATTTCATCCTATCAGTGGTACCTGATATGGACCTAACAATGCAGCCTCTTGAATGCTTTTTAATCCGGGCTGGTTTTGGTCTGAATGCTCACTTATTTGTAAGAGAAACCCAAGACAAAATGGTAAGATCAGACACGTCCACAGGTTTTTACTTCGGAATAACATTTTTATCTGGTTTTAGATAATCAGGCTAAACTGTTGCTTTATTTCCAGTCTCATCAGATTTCATTGTAGGGATGTTGCCATATTCCTGGATCTCAGGTGATGGTGAATGTTATCATAACCGACAAAAATGACAGCACAGAGCACAAAAAAATGAAGTCTCCCTGCAGGAACTTTGCTCAAGATCCAAGAACTTTGCAGTCCTTCTTGTGTTTTATAAGTTGTGTTTTGATTGTTTTTCTTGACATGTTTTCTTGGTTTTCAATCAAAGAACTTCTCCAAGTTAATCAAGTGGCCTTGCCATTATCAAGTAATGCCAGGTCAAGTATTCATTTTTACTTCTGGTTTCATTCTGTGGTTCTTAGAGTACGTCACACTGTGACTCCTACACATCGGTCTTAAGTGTGTTGCGGTGTGCATTATTCCTTTACTGGTTTTGATGGAATTTTTTTAAACATGCCTGACTGGCCTTGTGGCTATTATACAGGCTAAGTAACGTTCAATGATTGTCCATTACAGTAAGAGGCATTTACTTTGCAGCCAGCTCCTATAGACCGCAGTGGTCAGTGTGTATTAAACCGCTCAATACGTATAGAAGTAGCTACTCTACTGTATGGCAGAGAGAGGCTGGCCAGGACAGAATGCACTTCTGTGGCACACAGTATGTACACAGATACCAAAGTACACCCAGTAAGAAGAAAGACAGACAAAACACACATACTCACACACACATACATTCCTTTCCTTTATCTGGATTCCATTGGAACAGTGTTGCGTCAAGGCCATACGGTGACAAAAGCAGTGTGAAAACATGCTTTCTCTTTGGAGAATCTTTTATTGTTAAAACCCTGCAGGCCAAAGACAAATCCATGGGAGTTTATGGGGGACTGCAGGTCATGGTTGTATAGATTTTATAACGGTGACAAATGCATTATGCTTTTCACATAAACCAGCACAGGAGAGCCCTAGTAAAGCAGAAAAGGCCTGAATGCTTCACGGGTTTATAACACAATGAATTTATCACAGAAAGAGAGAGAGGGGGAGAGAGAGAAAAAGAGAAGGAGAGAGGAAGTGAAAAAATATGGTGCTGATTTGTTTTATTTGCCCAGGCGGTGCTGCTGGTAGCTAGTCACATTGTTTAACAGGGAGTAAAGAGGAAACTGCTGCCACTTGTGGGTCCTGAGGTGGGAAATAAAGTCTCACAGTGCTCCCATGTCCAACGCACCAGAACCTCTCGCAACACTGACTCTCCTCTTGGGGCGTCAAGGTAGCTTGGCTAAGACTAAGTCGCATAAATGAAAAATCATTGCTTTGAATTTGAGTTGTACATGTGACCTTTTGTAGCTTTTCTTCTTGACAGTTCTTTTCAGTCTTTTTTTTAGCAACAGCCTGTTTTACATTCAACACAGCGTGGCACATTCACACCTGGGAGCCACCCAGTACAGCCACTGCGCTCTTCCTGGAGCAGTGAGGGCTCACTGCCTTGGTCAAGGGCACCTCAGCAGCAGCTGAAGAAAGCATCTATAAACCTGCTCTCCCTCCCCATCTCGTCACTCTCTCCCCCTCTCTCTGTGTGCTGTGTCACAAAGTAAAAATGCCCTTTGGAGAGAAGTTTAAGTCTCTTCTTTTATTCCAGCTATTCCCTTTGAAGTGAGAACACGAACGCCTTCAAAAGCACTTTGTACAAAAAGTTAGCCTGCGCATTCTAACCTTTGACTGCCGCTTGTGAAAATGTCAGCAAGTGAGCGCACCGTAGGAGCAGGTAGCTCAGGCTGTGGATTGTGCCGTTTTCATGCGCTCACATGAGAATGAGTGTGCACGGCCTGTGAAAGCAGCAACAAAGATCTGACATGCTCGTGTAATTTTTGGTTGCTTATCTAACGTGCACAAATTCTATTTTTCATTAATTGGTTGATTTATGTGCTTTTTTTGTGTATGTGACTGCTCTTAACTAAATCCCTACATGGACGGATTACCAAACAGACATACCAGGCGCAGGCCTGGTGGCTTAAGGGGTTAGTGCGCGGGGGGGGCCTCAACTCAAGCCTCTGTTTGACCTTTCTTTATGGAATGTCAAGTTAAATAAAAAAAAAGTAAGGATGTCCCAATCATCTTTCTTCTCCTTATCCTTTAACAAAGAGGCTGATCTCGTATCTGTTCTTATCTATCATACAGCCTGCATTCAAATTAGTAAGGTCATTTAACTGAGGCAGCTCAGTAGCATGTACAAAGGCTTCTTTTGATAGTTTCCTATATGCTGTATATGCTTTAGTGTTTTCTAGAATATCTGTTAAGAGGAGCGTCAGTTTGGCTTTGCAGAGGCTGCCAAAGAGTTAAATAGACTCTGTCTTAATCTTCAGTCTGAACAGTTCAAGTGCAGTTTTTTTTTTTTTCTTTTTCCACTTTATCTTGAAGGTTAGCTCCAAAATACCATATAAATACAGGGACACACTGCATTATGAACATGAAATGTCTGTTTCTGTTTCTTTTCATGTCAGTCTAAATGACGGCACTTTAAATCCCTTTTTAATGCTTGTATCCTCATTATTATATTTTGGCCCCATAGCAGGTGTATTGATGCTTTCTAAAGAGACTCGCTTTACGTGTGTGTGTGTGTGTGTGTGTGTGTGAGAGAGAGAGAGAGAGAGAGAGAGAGAGAGAGAGAGAGAGAGAGAGAGAGAGAGAGCTGAACAGGAGGGTGCGGTGGTTGGAGGACATGGTGCTGATTGATCCTGACAGCTTTATGAGGCTGTGTGACTACTGAGCAAACAGAGGGACATAATGATATTTACTTAAGTACATTCTGTAAGAGAGGCAGCATATAGCCGACATGTCCATATACTGTTCGTTTGCAAATGTGCATGTGTGTTTGTGTGTGAGTGTGAAAGGCACATAGGGAACAGCTATTATCAGCAACAGATAGTATACTGTACATCAAGGAGTGACATGCATAGGACACATATGTACTCATAGATAACATGCAAACTGAGAGAAAATGAAGCGATGGACACACACACGCAAACACATACACACACACACAAACACACAAAGGCATGCACTTAAACCATCTGGGCTGTCTCGACCAACGGGTAGGATGACACTGCAGACGCACAGGTGTCAGGAGCGTTACAAGTATTGAAGCATTTGAATATCCACCTGTTCTCACACCACTCCTGGGCAAGATGATAACAGCTCTCTCGCTCTCTCACACACACACATAAGTCATAAAGTACATAAAGTACAGGGCCAAAGGCTAAAGTGAGGTTGGGGGTGGAGGGCTGAGTTCATTGGGTTTAAGCAACACGAGACACTGAAGCCTCATTAGAGAAAGCATGTTAAGAAAACGCCCTCGCCACTGACACCTAAAACATGCACATACACGCACACACACATGCAGACGGGTTCAACTGAAGTGATAATAAGGAATTAACATTGTCCAAAGAAACATGTAGAAAAAAGTTAAGTAAGAAGGTGGTGTCGACAGGTGAAGTTGCAGTTAAAAGATAGTAATGGGCCCTAACGCACGCACACACACACACTCATCACTCATGCACACACACTTGAGTTAACACGCAGTGGAGATAAGCAACAAGTGCCATTATACTTTCATTTTTTTTATTAATTGTTTTTCGATAAAGGGACAAAATGGGTGTGTGAACAGGATTATGCAGACATCTGCCAGAAAACACAGACAGTGGTTTTCCCAATACAACTGAACAGAGACCCCAAACAAGTACAACAGAAATTAAAGAGCTAGGTTTGTCCAATGACCATCGGCCACCATTACAAAAGAAAAAAAACAAAACAAAATTATATTATAACCAAAAACAAAAAAAACAAACAAAAAAAAAACAACAACAAAAAAAAACAAAATATCCATTCCATGTCTCTGTTTTGAACAGAGCATATAGGTAATAATAAATAGTAACTCCCATAGTAAAAGATAAAGTTCAAGTTCAAGTTACAACAAACAGCTCTCAGAAGAGGAATAGAAAAGGCTGATAACAAAATATTCCGCATTGCCATTTACAAAAAAGTCTCAACTCAAGCAGGCTTCTCCACATCCCCCGGGTCATTTTTAAATATGCTTTGCATATGAAAGTATACCCAATCTAAATATAAAGCACCATTTAGTATTTGGCAATGAAAAAAAAACTGCAAAACATTTAATTTCTTTTTAAATGTATTTATTTTGACGCTTTTTTTTTTCTCGTAATCCATGTACTGCATATGAAGTTTTTTTTTTCTTTTTTTTTTCCTCTCTTCTTGATGTTGGAATGTAGTCAGGTGGGAGGGGTGAGAGAGACAGAAGCACACAACAGAACAGGCCGACGTCAGCTTGCATTACTGCATACAAGAATGGCAGCAGGGGGGTGGGGTTGGGGAGGGGGGGTCCGAACCAAAAAACCAAAGAAGATATGTACAACCACCTCTGTGGACAGGAAACAGAGCGGCGGCCATCTGATGGCCTGTGACGCCTCCCAATGCCACATACTTTAGCTGCTTTTTTATGGGGTTTTTCCTTTTATTTCTTTAAACATACAAATAATTCGCACTATATTATCCTGCCAAATTAAAAAAATATACCGTGGCAGCTTGGGATTTTTTTTCCACTACCAAAAAAAGGTATGGTAAATACCTTTAGAGAGAACAAGCAACAGTTAAAAATACGAGCCTCAATATAAATACTATAGTGCCTACTCTAAGTGAACATTGAATTCAAATACAATTCTAGAAATACAGAAAAAGTAGACCATAAATGTGTTTAAGCATAGGAATCGACATGAGTGTGCATTTTCCTATATTTTAAGTTCTTTATTATATATTCATATATAATCTTAATCCTTTCCCCAATGCAAATTGTATTTCAACCTGAAGAGCTGTGAAGAGCCAAGGCAAAATAAAATACAAAAACCATCACAGAAATTTTTTTGTTTGTTTTTTCATCTTTTTTTTTATCATTTCATATATACTGTGATCGGAGTCTTGAACACCACCAAGACGCTGAGGAAAAGAGAAACGACAACAAAACTTAAATACAGTTTCCCCTTAAAGATAGTGGAGTGTTATTTGCAAAAAACGTTTATTTTCATATCTATAATTAAAGGAAGATTTATACAAAAACCGATTCTCGCAGTGTGAGCAACAAGATTTGAGTGTTTGTTGTCTAGGCAGCAAGGTCTGTAGATTATTCAGGTGTAAGATGGAGTCATAATCTAGCTCCTTCAGAAATGTGGATGTTTGGTGCTGCTGTGGCGGATGAAAGCTGCATCCTTTTAGAATGATGTAGGAGCACTGGTTACTGATGTCACTTGCGTCAAACCTTTTCATTTACAGACCTTGCTGACAGGGTGAATTTTCAGCCCAGGCTAAGCACTGGGGTTTGTCGGGGGTAACAAATTGACAAATGGTCAAAGGTGAAACGGCAAGGGTACAAAGGTCAAGGTTCATGAGGCTGGCAACAGATTATGTGTCTCATCTTTTACTGCTTTTAACAATGGGACCCTCGTCAACTGACAGCATTTCAACAACGTTTTCCCCTTCAGCGTGAATTTGTAAACTGGGAAAATTGAAACAGTGCACTTCATGTCCTATAAATGATGATCTAGCTTTTAGACTCAACACATGTACCAACATTGCATCAGTGTGGGAAAATGCAAGAGAGATGTCGGTACTTGCTCTCAGTGACAAGTGCTATACTGTGAACAGCTTGAATGAAATGCAACAAGGAAAAAAAAAACTCTTCTTTTGGGTTAAAACAACAGCAAACAAAAAAAATGTGCCCTGCATTAGCCTATGCATACTGATTCAAATTATCGTGTTTTACTCTTTTCAAGAGCCCTGGAGTACAGAAGTGTTTTTGCAATTCTTTCTTTTTTCTGAATTCATCGTTAATGACCCTGTTTTGATATTACAAATGTAAAATGAAAGAGATTGCCTCTGATCCCCGTATTACGTACGTAGCTTCCAGTTCTGTTTAGCTTTCTGTCTGTCTAGCTTGTAGTTATTTCAATGCTCTCAAATAAAGTTTGCCTCACTTGGAGCTCATATATTACTTTATGCATTGTTCCACACACTGACATATCGAAGCAGCGTTGTAGGTTTGTGCTAACGCAGATGCATGACACTTCTCAGCCATGCGCTGTATCCCTCAAGTTCAGGATTGTACATTACAGATTACCTTTATTTCAAAAGTACCTTCTTACCAGAAACAAAACTACAAATAATTCAGATATACACAATACTGCTTGTACCATGCTTGCCATGAAATCCACATATTAAAGATAGCCTATTGAACATGTAATAGGTAGCTAAATGATGATTAACAAGAACTCTGATCTTTTCATCACGAGTTGTCACAGTCCATTTGAGCAGTCAGGTGCTTGATGCAAGGACCTTCCCTGGGTGGCTTAAACCTTCTAGCTTTATCTAATGTGACCCCAAACTTATACCAGATAAGATTATGGCCAATGTAGTCTTGAGATATCAAAGGCACTCTTTCTTATTCTACCAAATGATAGTACAAATTGAATTCGTAGCACACCCTTGTCTTTTTGAAAGAAATTTGAAGGCTGTCATTACTTTTAGTTTAGTCATCAAGCCAATACATGATTTTTAACCCTGTGTGAACATGGCATCTTTTAGAAAGATCAGGATAAGTGCATTTCCAGGGTTGTAAGAAGAGGGTCAAATCAAAGACTGTTCACTTTCCATGTTACAAAACAAAACTGTACATGATATGTGTTACAGAATGTACGCAGCATGGTGTATCTTTCTTGTCTTTTCTCTTTTTGAAGAATAAAAAGAAAAAAACAGAACAAGAGAAAAACAGCAACACATTTACTCAACAACTAACCAACCAGGGACAAGTTCTTTTCTTTTTTTGATTAGCAAAAACATACTATGCATGCTGACTAATTCTTAAAAATGGAAAAGGAAAACTCAAAAAAGAAAATAGTACACGACATGTAAATTATTGCACAAGAGAAAGGCTCGAAGTTTTGCGTCAATGCAAGAGTATTGCCCCGATACAGATCATGCATTCAATGGGTAATGGAAACGGGGTGTGCTGGTGCAGAGCACATGGTCTTAAGCTTCCGCCAGACTGGCGAAAGTTGAGTGTTAGGGTTGGGGCAAATCTACAAGGGGCTGGGAATAAACAGGGGACTAATGGCGGACATAGCTGCGGGGAAAAGGTCCCATAGTTCGGCCTTCTACTCTGACTTTATTTCGGTACTCAAAGGACGGTCACTGTGCCATTTTTTCATGTGTTTCTCCAAGGTGCTGTAGACACTGAAGGGCATCTGACAAATTTCACACTTGTACACGTCTTTGCCCACCTGACCGTGGGTCTTCATGTGGCGAGTAAGTTTGGAGCTCTGGGCACAAGCATAATTACACAGCTCACACTTGTATGGTCTCTCCCCTGTGTGGCTGCGCCGGTGCACTGTCAGGTTACTGCAGTTCTTGAACACCTTGCCGCAATACTCACAAGTATCACTCCTGCGGCCATCCTTGGAGCCGGGCCGCCCAGGACCCCCGAGGTGTGGTGTGCTGCCCCCGCTGCCTGTGCCACTACGGCCAGACATCCCACCATCCAGTTCCCCTGGAGGAGTTGAGAAACGCAGACTGCCATTCTCTGAAGAATGCTCAGACGAAGAGGCGAAGGGCGATTGTCTGGAATCCCCAAAGTTCAGAAAAGGGTCCTTGAGTTGTCGGGAGGCGGCATAACCAGCCAGCCACTGGGAGTAGACATTCTCCGTATTAGGGATAGTGGGAGTGGGCAGGTCAAACTCCTTTTCCAGCTTGATGCGTTTGGAGAAAGGACTGAGTGGACTGGGGCTACCCAGAAGCAGTTTCTTAGAGAGGCCAACAGAGGCAGATTCGTTAGGGGATGCTCCCCGCCCATTGACTGTTGAGACAGAGCCCTCCTCTCCACGATCTGTTTCCAACACCGATTCCCCATCACACATTTCACGATTGTGGTGATGGTCTCGGTTGAGGTGGTGGTGCAGGTGATTTTCCTGGGCCATGGCATTCCGTTTGTGTGCGTTAAGGGCTTCGCTGAAATGCTGCATGCTAGCAGCCAAACCCATCCCCTGCATCACCTCAGGCAGTGATCGAGGGATGGACCCCTCATCAGCAACTGCTCCCAGTCGGCTTCCTATACCACCATTGTTTTCATGCTGACGTGCGGCTTCAAGGTTCAAACCAAAGTGATAGCTGTTGTTGTTCCTTCTGACTGCTCTCTCTCCATTTTGCTCTTCTTCCTCCTCTTCCTCCTCTCCCTCCTCCTCCTCCTCTTCTTCCTCCTCCTCTTCTTCTTCTTCTTCCTCTTCTTCCTCTTCCTCCTCCTCCCCATTCTCACGTAGCATGCGGTCATTCTCACTTTTCAGCTTGGCCACCACTGACTTAAGGGCATTGCTTGCACTTCCCAGGTGCTCACTGGTCCCAGGTTCTGGAGAGGAGGCTGTTGAGAGCCCATCTTCTGACTTGCCTGTGTTTGGTGAGGAAGATTTGTGCATGTGTGTCTTCATGTGGCGTTTCAGTTTGCTAGCCTGTGTACAAGCATGATCACACAGATGACATTTGTACGGCTTCTCTCCTGTGTGGCTGCGCCGGTGAACTATTAGATTACTCTGAAACTTGAAGGCTTTGCCACAAAACTCACAACACTTTGATTTCAAGGGGGTGGTGGAGGAAGGTGTTGCCCCTGCTGGGGGGAGAGGGGTAGTAGGAGTGGTCTGAGAACCCACAGGGGACTGCATGGAACCTGGAAGAGGGGGTGGAGTGGCAAGATATGGCGGTTTGTTGCCCCCTGCACCTCCTGCGCTTCCGTTTCCTCCTCCTGTCTGGAATGGCTGGAGCAAGCGCTGCATGGGGCTTGGCCGGCTGGGGGATAGCGGGGGAGTGGACCCTGAGGTGTTGCCCGCCAGCTCCCGTAGCCGCCGTGAGAAGTCCATTGTTGGAGGTGGGTCCAGGGGCAGAGGAGGATTGAGGCGCAGCACCCTGTCAAAGGCACTCGGGTGGTGGGCTGCCAGCGCCAGCTCTTCTGGGCTCAGGTGGTGGGGGTCCAGGTGGTTCCTTGGAGGGGGGCTGAAGAGGGGTGGCGTAGGAGGAAAACGCTGATGATGGCCCCCACCAACAGCACCACCAGCACCAACTCCTCCCCCTATTCCGACACTGTCCCTTCCACCTGAGCCCGAGCCAGGGATGCGGAGGAGGTTGAAGGGGCTTGCATCAGGAGGCAGATGGAGGCCGTGTAGAGGAGGCTGAGAAGGGCAGTCTGCGCCCCCACCGAGGGAGGAGGGTCCACCCATGCGTGGAGTGAGAGGGCTGCCATGTTCACTTTCCAGGTAGATACGGAAGCCGTGGGTGTTCTGAGCATGCTGCAGCAAGAACCAGGCGCTGCCGTACGACTGCTTACATGTAGTGCAGGTATAGGTAGTCGGTTCCTCCTTACCTGTGGTGAGAGAGAGAAAAGAATCGGGTTAGGAGGAATTTTTAACTTAACACTTGAACAATATTCAAACTGGCATTACTGGATGAATCAGCCATAGCAATATTCACATTTCTTGAGTTAAAAGAAAGAAAGAGAATTAATTCAAACATTTCAATTTACATTTAACAAAATTCAAGGATTTTCAAATGTTCAGTGTTCTTCATTTGGATCCACACATTTGTATATAAGCAGCACTGTGTACAGAATGAAATCCATGAAGGACAACTGTTTTTAACTTGGCTGAACCAATCTTTTATTTGAACCTTAGGCCTAACTGTTACAGCTTTTAAAAGTGGTCGGCACATGGTGTTGAGGGCTTTGCAAATACAACAGAAGCTCTTATTGAGGTCATGCCCCACATGAGTAGCATGTGAGAAGTAGTTTGTGTGTCTATGTGTGTGTGTGTGTGTGTGTGTATGCATTTGTTCTTCTCCCAGACTGCTCTGGGACATAATTTCTCCCTTTAGACTGACTGTGAGTCCTCCATTGTCAGCAGCAGAACAAAGAAACAGGGCTATCCCGGCGGACTACCACTTCCCACTGATCTACCAAAACAGAGGCCCGCTGACAAACACACATACACACATGCAGTAAAGGCAACAGAGAAGAATCCTTTAGACCTATAAATTACTGCTTCTTCGTTTCTGTAGCAACAGCATAAATACATAAAAACAATATGACAAATAAGGAATGGTTTTCTTTAATATAACTGAGAAAATGTTAAGACTGATGAGTTTTTTTTAGATATATTGATATATTAAGGTATATTGATTAGTATAATAAAAAACAAAATTCAAAGTGTGCAAGTTTGTTTAGCTATACCATATTTCAAAGTCATTCTTATGTACTGTTCATACTCCTACCATGCCGATCACTGAACGGACACAAATGCACACACACACACACATTCCCGCAGACAGAACAGAACATCCTAGCCGCCTGAGGAAAGTAAAACAGTAGGAGTGTAAAAACATTTAGGCTCCAACTAAAGACGGAAAAAACAACTCCTTCAGTCTGCCTCCAAGCTCCTTCCCTCAGTGAAGCATGCAGAGTCACTTTGAGATGGTGAGGAGAGGAACATTTAAAACAATAATTGCCTTTGAATGGCCTCGCCAATGATGACCTGTGGTGGGACCCGCAGTGCATGTGTAATCTCATTAGGGAACCGAACGGACGGCCATCAGCTCGTTTACAAGATTAGATGACAGACGAACCCCCGTTGGTGCCATTCAAAGCCTTCCACTATTAAGCACAGTGCAACGTGGTTGCATTTGACAAAGTGAACAAGCAGGGATACATACACAAGTTTAGACATTCATGCTACACTCCAGGCATTTAGCTGACACTCTTTAACTATTGCCATCAACAATGCAAATGACCTAAGGTCCAATGTCTAGGCCCTATTCTTGCAACTGTACATGAGCAAAGAGCTTCAAACAAACAAATATTTAAGAGCAAAATGCTGCTATGAGAGAAGAGCAATCTGGAATTTTCATTTTTGTGTATTCTTGCCACATTTCTAAACTAACTAAAGCATTTACAATACATATACTTACATGCATAGAGAATATTACTCACAGACTAATATATAGAAAATAATTAATAAATCCATTAATGACCACCAAACATTCTATCAAAAATGTCTAAATGAATCAGGTTTGTAGAAAAATCCAAATAATTACAATTTTCATCATATCATATTTCACATTCAGGTTAAAGCTGATATATGAAAATACACAAAATACGGTTATTTATGGGATAACAACTGCAACAATTATATCGACATCCAGAAATGTCAAAAGTTGCCATACATAATAAATTAACACATGCTGTAATAATATTGCAAAATCAGAATAAATAAACAGATGTCATTCTAGGGGTCATAATATTGAAGCTAATTATCTCAGATGATTTTTGGGTAAAAAGCTATTTTGCCGTAACGTGTCCGCACAATAAATTACAAAACATCCCATTAACATGTAAACAGGTAAAGTGGGTTGTAAAAATAGACACAAATTGGGACGTATCGCCTGATAATTACTGGCAGAACGAATATGACAAATTAGCAGTGATACTAAAAGGATGTCATGGTTTACATGGAAGCTTTTATACATCCACACATTGCAATTTACTTCTAATAGCCAGAAAGAAAGAGTCAGAGAGGTTGTTGTAGAAAAAAAAAAAAAAACACTGATTCAACACATATCTGCAAAGGCAACATTTGTGTGTGTGCGTGCTTGTGAGGGTGTGTGCGTGGACTTTAAAGAGATGTAATTTTCCTCACGCTCTGGGGCCTCACAACATACACAAACACAAACACTAATTTAAATTGATGATACTGAAGTGTGAAAGAATAGCGTGTTATCATAAACCAGAGAGTGCATGTGTTCAAGTGCCTGCCTCTCTGCTTTTCAGGGGAACATTTTTCCCTTTCTTTTCTTCCCTTCGACTGTCCCTCCCTTTCTCCCCATCTCTTTTTCTATACACACGCACACACACACACTTATCCCACATGACCAACAGTTTGGAAAGGCAGCTAAATTATGGATCATTAAAAATCGGCACAAATTACCACTAATTGTGGCCACCTGCATAGGATCTAACCTGTGAATATCATTTGCATTATCAGGACCACGGAGGATTCATTTATTTATTCATCGTTTTTTCCTCTGGTTGAGCCACTCTAATCCTGGACACTGACAGTACTGACAACAAGGCTGCACCCCCCACCCCCTTTGGTTGAATCAGGAGATGGGTTATCCTTTCGGTACACATTACGTCTCATATGGGAACCATCATTTATCCATCGTGCAGCATGGAGGCAGTCCTTTCCTTTGCTGACCAGATGGTGTGGGATCTGCCTTTTCTTTTTGCTTTAAATGAAGCAGCTGCAATCGTCTTGGACATAAAAAATGTCTGTCTGACTAAGGTGACAGCCTGAGATCTGCATTTTTGTACACACAAACTAAACCAGCCAGGCAAACACTTTCAGGCAAGCATTTGTAAGACGGCAGTGTGTAGAGGGCTTAATATCACGGCATTATTTCCCTTTGGAAAGGGTCATTTTCAAGAGTTTTCAAGAGTGGTGCACAATGTCATGTCAGCATCTATTCAAAGTCAAAGTCTCTCCAGGATTTGCAAAATATAGTAATGTTCAAAAGGAAGTGCAAGCATCCTTAAAGGTTCCTCACAGGGGAGGTTTTTAGTTGGTGAACCAACTAAACACAGAAGAAGCCCAGAATAAACATATTACCATGACCGTTACTAGAAAAAAATGTAATTAAAGCTTCTCGGGAGCCTTCCTACTGACAGCAGCTCATACAGCAAATCTGAGAAGTCACATGATTATAAAAAGAATGGAGTAGCTAGACCTAAACAAATTTAATATAAATTTAATCTTTGTCTTTTAAAATATATTCAGAAAGTCACTCTGGTATGTGAATATGAAACCTAGTAGACCTAAACATGTAAAAGTACCTGAAGGGATTCTCTAATTTCTGATGCATGAAATCTGATGTATTTAAAAGATAAGGAGCCCCGCTGCGGCTGCCTCTGCACACAGCTCAGATTTATTTTTTGGTGCTACGCCCCCGAATCAAACTACATCTGCTGCACTCAGGAAAACACTGTCAGCTGATGATTGTGAGAACACTGTAAAATGTTGACAGCACTGTGATAACAGGGTAAAAAAAAAAAGGATTTTGTGTTTTCAGACAAAGATGCGAGCAAAATATTGAGCAAAACAAGTGCAGCAGTGTGAGCTTAACTTAAGCTAACACGCTCCACTTTGACTCGTAGCTCAGACTTGTCTGCACCCTGATTGAAACTGTAAGGTTAATGGATTTTAGAGTAGGCGACCGCTCCACTCTGTCTCTCTGTAATATACTCCCATCAGCCACTTCATTAGGCAAACTCTCCACCACTGGGAGGTAGAAAAATGAAGAGAGAAAGCAGAGTGGAGAATGGGAGATGAAGACAGATAGAGTCAGAGAAAGGGAAAGAAAGGAGAAGTAATGCCTCTTTTAAGTTTGGATAGAGGTGACAAATACCTGCTTCAACTTTCCAAGTCTGGATGCAGCAGGAATGTTAAGGGAGAAAGAAGAAGGGGAGAGGAGGAGGGAGAGGGGGGAGATAAGGGGGGTAAATAATAGCATCCGGTTCTTTACCTGGGGTAAATGTCAAAGCCATACAGCCAGCAGTGAGACTCCAGAGAACACACACGTACGTTTCAGAAATGTCCTAACACTCAATACCAGCCATGCTACAGTGACAAGCACAGGCATTAAGCCCTATTAAGCCAAGGGCATTGCCTGGACACTTATGTGGTGCTAGATGGGAGAGGGAGGCAGTGAGGCAGCTTGGCTCATGTTTCCCGACTCCTTTGTGCGTGTGTGTGTGTGTGTGTGTGTGTGTGTGTGTGTGTGTGTGTGTGCAGCAGCTTCCCCTGGCTCTATCCACTCCTCTCAAAAGGAAGTGTAGCACTTTGGTCCAATGGCTGTCAAAGGAGCTGAATAAAGCCAGTGAAGCCAGTGCACCAAACTGACGCTGTACATCAAGCAAAAAAGGCCAAAATGCAGTGGAAGCATCATTTTCTAAATGTATCACATCATATCGCAGGCCAAATGCACACTGTGGCATCACGCCTGAACCACAAATGTTGAAGTTTGAGTTTTATTTAATTTTTGCTGTACTGAACTTTTCCCTTCAAACGAAATCTGAACTGAATGTGTTTTTCTTTCTTTCCAGTCATGGTGAAACTTCCATTGGAATTATGGATTTAGTTCATTCGGACCTTAAACTCATCACACTAACACATTCTAGACATGGACTGTGTAAAATGATACACCGCACCACACTTTTTGCTTAAAGTTTGAATGATAGAGATCAGATCAGAGCTGACAGAAGCACTGGAGGCTGACTGTCCACAGGGGTCTACAAACGTCTGCGTGAGTTTCATCAACTGCTCGTGTCCATGAACATCTGCACGTGTGTGTAGGCTGCACATGCTCAAGAGAAGCAAAACTGAAAGGTTGCTCTTGATTTGCAGTGTGTTTGTTTGGAACACGTCTGCACGATGGATTGGACGATATATTTAAGACGTCAGCACATAAGGCCACGGACATTATAGACATTTTCTTTAATGACCCCACCTCAGAGCGTCAGCCTGTATAACTGTCTGTTCTTCAGCCATTCAGACCGTCATTCTGTCCTGTGAATTAGCTGGATTGCCACCATTCCATCTCTCGCTGACCAGCTGGGAAACAAAACTGGATGCCAGGTCTTGGCTGCCAACTTGAACAGACCTACCACTATCTCACTGGTCCTATATGAATTTTGACCATCTCAACACTCTGGATTTGTTCTCCTTGTACTGTTTATCTCGTGTTCAATTCTTTCTTTCACTTCCTTGCTTCTGTCTCTCCATCCTCCCTCTCTGTCCCTCTGTTTCTCCTATCTTCTCTCCGACTTTCCTCGTACTATATAGGACTGTCTCCTTTACAGCCCTCCCTCCCCACCTCCTCCGCCCTCTCCCCCTCTCTCTTTCCACCCATCGTTGGCTCTCCGGTGGTGTCCTTGGCTGGGTCCACCTCTGGGTGAGATGATAGTAATTGAGGTAATGGAACATCGCTGAAACAGGATTAGGTACGCATACTGGGAGTGAGGGACAATGTCCCTTAATACAATTTGGGATTTCTATCCGAGCCTCAGGCTTTCAGGATCTGCTGCTTATATTTACATCTGGCCATCGCTGCTCACCCCAATCACCTCCTGTTTTACCTTAAAGGGAAACTTTCACTAGAATTTTAGTATATTTAGCATATTTATTGTCACATTAATTAAATAAATGGGTTACAAACAAAACTACAGATTTGAGGAACTTTCCTGAAACTAGCAGTGTGTGCTCGAGTAACAAAAAGACAGAATCTTGGCCAACTCGGGCGCACATTTTCTGTTTATTTACCTGACCTCTGTTCTTTCTGTAGAGAGGCAAAGAAAGAACATTTTCACAGCTAAAATAGAAGTCACTTAGCAGCAGTGGCAGACGAATGCTAAATAGTTTTATGGTGGCAAAAGTGCAAATGCAATGTCTTTACATGTTTAGCCAAAAACATGATGAAAAACCACTGAAATTGTAAAATTGTAGATGTTTTTTAGTTTTCATTAGGTCTGGGGGGGTGGGGGAGGCAGTGTGGCGATCTAAATCATGCATGTATGTGAAAGCATGTGCACATTATGCTGTTAACACG
Source organism: Nibea coibor (assembly GCA_023373845.1). Classification (NCBI taxonomy): domain Eukaryota; kingdom Metazoa; phylum Chordata; class Actinopteri; family Sciaenidae; genus Nibea; species Nibea coibor. The sequence goes on from CM041723.1 coordinate 3,564,135, forward strand.
GACCTCGGCTAATGTGGATCACAAGTCAACAATCTAACAATAAAAAAGGAACTGGACTACAATAAATCATATGGACTACAACACCATACCCATATATGCTCTCAGTATTCATTTCACTGTGGAATACAAAACACTTGGTAATTAAAATCCATATGTATTTTCAGTGACACATAGAGCTGTCTGCTGAGCACTCAGATACTCAGATCTCATGACTGCCACCATACATTTGCACTGTAACTGATACACTGTCCTACTTAAGTAAGAAGTCTGTCATGAGTCTGGGAGCAAACCATTCCAGTGAAAATGATTTTCAAATGGTTTCTGCAGGACATGGACATTATCGACTCCACTGTCATAACCCAGCCTTCGTCCCTGCTGTCCTCCCTCCATCATCACCCACTTAAGTGCAACAGTTGTGGCTTTCTGCTTCTATCCCAACAGTCATTTATACAGCCCAAAAGCACTACACCATATCATTGTTGTCATGTGAAAATCTTGTTACCCTAATTATGGCTCTTTTCATGTTTTAATTTCAGAACTGCATGTTCTTGTCTGAGCTGGGGGAATTCAATGACCCTTGGGCATATATCTGAAACCATTTCAAAACCCTGTTGGTTAAACTCAAAAATGCATGGCAGTCAAGTTCAAAAACAAGGCTGTTATAAAAATCCAGGATCCCAACAAATCTAAGGACATTGTTGCATATTTGAGTGGCATTCTATTAAATTGTCACAAAATGTCCGTAATTGCTATTTTGGCATCATAAACTGTCATACCACTGTACTGGGCTACATTTTACAACAACTTCCAATGAGATCCAGAAATACGGGGTCTACATGATCCTCCTCTCCCCCAATTATTTTCCCCTCTATGCTCAAGCTTTCCCGCTAACTGGACAGCAAACAGTTGGAATGCAAACAGTGGCAGCTGGTGTCCTGTGCGCTCACTAAAGGGAACGATGCAGTCAAATAACAACATGCCTGCAATTGCGCAAAAAAGCTTGGAAAGAAATCAGCTTCTATTATTGGCTAGAGGGGCAGGCAAGATCAAAGCAACTTCCTCAAATACTGCATTTACAAAAAGGGGATGCCAGTCCTGATGCAAAGGACGGTTGTGTAATCATACAAGGGGTGGACACACAAAAAACAAGCTTACAATATACAAATAAGGAGGAGATATTGCTTATCCTGCAGTCACATTGCATTCTTGTTGTTGAAGGAAAACAGACAACAAAACAGAGGCTTCATCTCTGCATGTCATTTATGTTCCATGCTGTTTGGCCTTTGACCTCATCTAGGTGTTCAAGAAACGTTCCTTGGTGATGCTGTTAGACGACATTATGAGGGAGCTGTGTTGTGACATTGTTTTCAGCGACGGTGCAACTCCGAGAATGCTTTCACGGAAGGACTGTCCAAAATGTGCACCCACAGTTCAATGAATGAAAGTTCTTGGAGAGAGATCAGGAAGGGAGCAAGGCCTGCCTTCAAGTGTTTTAATTTGGAATAAATATAATTACTTCTTGCCTTTAGACATTCTCGAGCAGCACCGGCAATACTACTACAAGTGCACTATAAGTGCACTGCAGGCTGTAAGACGTACTCATGTTTCTGGATCTGTTTTTGCTATTAGAGGGCTACTGTATTCACCTGCAAAGAATCACTAAGTACATTTACAAGTGTGCTAGTATTCCCATTGAGATTGTTGTATTGATCATATTCAGCATATGCTGTTTACATGGGACATGGAGGAACCCTGTTTGCTTGATTACAATGATCCAAATTTGTGATCATGCCATGCATTTGTTTAACTTGTCAGCATTCAAGCAACTGTATGCCACTGATTCATGTTGGCTCATTTGGTTTTTGGAATGTCCTGTTTAACAGCACATGGCTCCATTTAGCACTCTGTAAGATTTAACTTCTTCATTGTATCGTAAGATAACATAAGATAAAATCATGATAATAATAGTAAGAGCTAGTCAGTGTAGTATCTGTATACCAGTGTCGAAGGCCTGATCATAACCAGAATACTTCACGTTAACACCCTGAGTGGAAACCCAGAGAGTGTTTGCTATTCTCTGCAAACAAAATATAGTTCTGCAGTTCTTCTCTAAAGAGTGAAAGTCTGGAAACATGAAAAACACCTCTCCAGCTTTAAAAGTAAAGCAGACTTTAATCGACTTTACAGTTGTCAGATTTATAGATATTGAATATAAAGGTGAGAAATAAAAATACTGTCCCATATTATTTGAACTTAAAATAGCTTCAAACAACTTTTGCAAATAGAAACCTCGAAGCCTGACAATAATGATCTGGTATTTTTATGGAAGAAAAGAACTATGAACGCATTTGAATTACCAAAAACAACAATGGATTATTGAGCCTGTCTGATTACATGCTGTGTGTGCATGGATGTGCGCAAGAATGTGTGTATCTGTGTGATCCTGCTGAACAGCCATACACTCTAGGCTGATGAACAAAAATATCAATACCGTCTGTCCCTGTGTGTGTGTTTGTGCGTGTGTGCAAGTGTGTGTGTGTGTGGGATATATCAATACCTTCTGTCTCTGTGTTTGGAACCCCTGCTGGGCTACAGACTGTGCTATCTGCAACTCTCTCACCAGTAATCCACTTGTGTGTGTGGGTGTGTGTGTGTGTGTGTGTGTGTGTGTGTGTGTGTGTGTGTGTGTGTGTCCATGCCCATCCAACCACCCATTATATCTGCCATGTGACAAAGTTTCCTTTTCTTTCTCCTTGTCACACACACATGCAAACAAACACACGAACACGCACACTCTCCCACACTCACACAATAATGTATCTCGTAAAGTCTGTTCTAATGACACAGCCAGGGCCCTTAAACTGTGTTTATAAATGTAATTAAATGGACCGGGCTTTGTAGAGGCATCCAAGCGCACTGTAGAAATCATCCAGTGTGTGTGTGTGTGTGTGAGTGAGTGAGAGAGAGAGTGGAGTGGAGAGTGTGTGTGTCCGTCCATTTGGAAGACCGGTACTCATGATGGCAGGGACAGCCTCCACTTAACCCTAAACCACCATGGTGAAATTACAGAGCATCCAAATTACAACACTTATAGAGAGACAGAGAGAGAGAGAGAGAGAGAGAGAGAGAGAGAGAGAGACAGAGGGAGAGACAGAGGGAGAGACAGAGGGAGAGGGAGAGAGAGACAGAGGGAAAGAGAGAGAGAGACAGAGGGAGAGAATGGGGTTTGAAAGAGGAAACTTGGTCCTGACACACACACAAATACAGAAACACACAGTACTGAATGACTCAGCTTGTGGACTTCTACTTGAAACCCAGAATACTTGAAGATTTTTTTTCAATTTCTGTTGCAGAAAACAACAAAAAAAGATTTAATGTGGCCATTAATTACATCCTTTATACAACTCTCAGTTCACACTGATAACGTGCTGTATCATTCCCAAGTTCACAAACATTTATCCTTCTGTTCCCCTTGATGACAAGTCTATTTCTGGATAAATACCAATAGTGTGCACTGGTAAGTTTAGATATGCAACACTTAAATATGTCATAATGTCCGTACAGACATTATAGCACTGCATGACAGAAAATCTACCCTCCTTCATTCATTTCAACGAGGCTGCTGTGTTGATGCAACAGAGCTCTGGCGAAGAAGCACGAGGACGTCTGGCAAAGCAATTTTGCCCTGGATCAACTTTTTTGCTGCAAAGCCAAACAGTGTCATGTGGTAATGTGCTGTGTCGGCCAATCAAACCAACATGTTCTCACTTCCAACTCAAAATATGACACTGTAGTTACTGGAGTCATTTCTGGATATCCAAGCCTCTACAAGTCAAGTTAGCAAGAATACCTACGCGATGTCCAGACTTTCAAAATAAAGCTTGCCTGATTAATGTTACATAAGTACATAACTTGAAAGGGTTCTTACCACCAAGTCTATAAAAGATGCTAGAGGGGTACCTGCAGCATCAGTGTTTGAAATGTAGGGTTACTGACCACATGGCAGTATTTGACAGCTGATCAAACACATGCAAGCATGTAGATTACTTTGTAATCTGAATGTTTTCATGTCTCATCAGCCTGTAAACTTGTGGATATATCTGTCAAACTGACTTTCCTGGATCATTTCATCAGTAGCTGAAGCAACACATAGCCACCAGTTCAGTGTTGATTCCAGTCTGAGTGCCCAAATGTTTTAGGAAGTAGTCCAGTTGGCGTTGGAGGCATCCTGTGTGTGAACAAATACATCATACCATCAAACTGAGATGAGTGTAGTGAATCATCACTATCACTGGTCAAATCGGCAGCATTTAGCATCAGCCTCGGTGGTGACTGAAGTATTTCAGTCCCCTCAGATCCACCGCGATGCGGTAACGCTGTATCAGACTCCACCTTTTGAACAGGTCAACAGCAGACTGAAGTGAAGACAAAGTGACTAACTCCACACTGCTGGATGTGAGAGCTAACTCTCGACCACATACTGATCATACAGTAGCAAGTAAGTGCTTGAAACCAACGGAAAAATAACATTAAACAACGAGGCCCACGGTCAAAGTTCAAAAGATTAAAATTATAGAGAATAATTTACAGTGTGTAATCATCAGGATGAATAATTAATAATAACCAAACTTAATATTTGCAATCAGCCATTGGCTGCTTCAGTCCTAAAATACAGGCAGGGACAATATAACAGTCTGAGTTACCAAAATTGACAAATTAGAAAAGATGTTTTAATTATTACTAAAAATACTGTGCTTTATATTTTCTAGAAGAACACACACACACACACACACGTGCTTCTATCTCAAATCCCTGATGAGACAAGAGCACACACTGAGAGGAAGCAGATTTTCTTTAGTGCCACAAGCGAGAGGGTTGGTGGTCACTACAGACACACACACACACACACACGCACACACACACACACACACACACACACACACACACACACACACACACTTTTATACACAAAGCCAGTCTGGTATTGAGTGATCTGCAGGGACCTGCAACAGCTGCCAAGCAGGACAATTCAGTCATCAGTGTGTGCATGTGTGCGTGCGTGCATGTGTGCGTGTGTGTGTGTGTTTGTGTGTGTGTGTGTCTTGCAGTGACCACAGTGGGAGATCACTCTGAGCCAAGCAAACACCTCAGCTGGCCGGAGGCCCACACACACACATACACACACACCACATACAGCTCTTTGCTTCCTCTCTTCATCTAATCCCTCCTCCGCCCAGTTGGTTTCATCCCTCCATCTGTCTATCAACATTGCATACAGGTGGCTGTCCTCCCTCTCTCTCTCTTTTTTATCCTTTCTCTGTTGCCCAATCCTTCCTTTTCTTTTCCACATTCCATCCTTCTCTCTCTCTCTCTTCACCTCTTTAACTGCCTCTTTTCTTCCCTATGACTGGCCAATGAGACAGAAAGAAGGAGAGCAGAGGGGGATAAGGGAGGAAGAAGAGCCCGATGAGAGAAGATGAATCACTAAAATACAAAAAGCCACACACACACACACACCCTAACCGCCCACACACACATTTATGGCAACATGTGGACAAGCTGCGACTCGACCCGAAGAAGCCATTCTGCTGCCAAAACCCCTTTTGCCTGTCTATTCTTTCACTCCATTCCTCCCTCCCTCCCACTTTCCCTCCTTGTTTTCCTCCCACTATTCCTCCATCCATCCCGCCCCTCTTTTAATCCCTCCATCTTCCCCTCCCAGGTGGGAAGCACTCAGTGCCGTCTCTTTAATTGTATTCATCCGACAAGGCCAATCGATAGAGGACATATTTAATACAAATTTATGACTATTAGCCATCAGCGATAAAAAGCCTCTTTTTTTTCCTAGATAGCTCTTGCTTGTGGTGAAAGAGAGAAAGAGGGGAGGCGGTGGTGGTGGTGGTGGAGGAGGAGGAGGACGAGGAGGAAGGAGAGGAAATACAAGCCATCCTGCTTTTAACACAAACAGCCTCCCACAGTCTCACTGTCCGACCTTGGAGAGATACGGCTTAAGCTGCAACAAAAACACGAGAATTCAAGATTTTTTCTTTTTCTTTTCTTTTCTTCTTAGACAAGGCTTCAACTTCAAGCGGGTCTCGGGTGTATTTGGGATTTTTTTTTTTCAGGCATTTGATTTTATTGCACAGTTCACAAGAGGATTTCAGTATATGGACTCCGGCACAGCAGCAGTTTTTGGCAGGCGTAATAAATAATTATATAGGGTTATTTTCAAATTTAAGAGGAAAAACTGCTCCTGGACTGGTGAAAATGACAAAAACTGAGGCCTGTGAGATAGCAACCAGATACATAACCAGATTTGAATAATATGCACTGTAAAAGGCAAACTTTTTCTAGATGTTTGAGTGTTCATTGGTGAAATTATGTCAGAAGCTAAATAGTAAATTCCAAAGTTCCCAGATTTGGTTACTGTTCTGATACATACAGGAACAGCAAAGGGAGTGCTGCGATGAGATAAAGCACGAAGACAAACTCCCCTCCAGCGCTCCTTCACAACCTTGTCTACTTAACAAACACATAGGCTTGATTCATTAGAGCTGCAGTCACTACAGCCTGAGAGCCCTATCGATCCCCCAGACGTTTTCTACAGGCCGGGGGGGAAAAAACTAAGAGTAGAGAGAGAGAGGGGGAGAAAAGAGAGAGATGGAGAAACAGAGGGAAAGGTTGGGGAGGGGAGGGCGACAAGCTGAATATATGGCTCTGTTAATACGAAGCGAGCAGCAGTTTACCTGCCTCTTTAAATTCATTCTAGTGTGCAAGGCGACTGTGACGGCTCCCAGAGAGAAAAGCCCCCCCCGCTCATCGCCAAAGGAAATCTTTCGTCCTCCAAGAGAAACAAGGTGTGCATGAGCTGGAACCAAAGTCAAAGATGATGGAGAGATTTTTGGTTTGCGCGAAGCCGCCAGTCAAACACATTGGAAAGACAGCGAGGGTTGATATTTTTCAAGGGGTTTGACTCATCCTCAGTGTGAGAGATTGGACCAGGTCAACTCAGCAGAGCTCGCTTTAATGAGTCTGTTATTTACACAGCTGATCTTACCTCCTTTATAGAGTAATCTGATATTATATGACGAGAAAAAAAGTCATTATCAATAATCAGGAAGTCTCCCTCTGCTGCATGATGATGATGATTGAATTCTTCTGATGATACATCAGTCACAAAACTGATCTCCCCATGCCCCACCATGATACTTTTTTGCTGCCCCAAGGCAACAATGTAACATATGGGAATAAAAACAGCAAGAAAAATTGATTTCAACAGATCAACTTAAGGTGAAAACAAGCAAAATGTGCACTATTATAGAATTTATGGTAACACTTTAATATAAGCCCAGCGCTACTTTAGTAATTTAGTATCATCATCATAACACACTATAAAGTAGTACATAGTAATAATGTTTTATGACATGGTTGTAAGCAGATATACGTGTTTATTAATGTACATAACTCCCCTATAAGAAGATGCTGGTGTATAAACATATTAACATATTAACTATAGACTGAGCATTCTTAGAGTATTATCATGCACATGCTTGCTTGTGCTGTCATTTTTAATTTGGTTTAATTGATTTAATGGTGTTAAATAGTCGGCACTGTGCACGTGAGGCTCAGCTTCCTGAAATGGTGCTCCCATCCCAAAATGCAACATTATACCCACGCCCAGTTCCTTATTTGATTCATGTCATCAGATACTACAATGTGTACCAATTGAAATATTTATAAATAGAAGGGTGTGAAGGTCAGAACGCTTTCTTGTCCTTGGGCCCGCGATGTGCAGCAGAGGGTTAAGAGAATTATAAAAATCAGCCAAAATGTTCAAAACAGTATTCTCCTGGGTGTGTGTGTGTGTGTGTGTGTGTGTGTGTGTGTGTGTGTGTGTGTGCGTGTCAGTGAGTGTGTAACTGGTCAACGCCTGCATGACATATGGTATGGACGCTGTTTGTGAATGATAAAAGACTCGATGAATGTGAAAGCTGCTTCTGTTTGTGTTTGTTTCTGAATAGACAAACACACACATACACACACACACACACTGACATATGCCTGGGGCCTGGCCACCAGCAGATGACAAAAAGGCCAGTAAATAATTGAGAAGTGTGAAAAGCAAAGGAGGGAGAGGGGGCACAATGTACAGTTTTATTTTATTTTTTTTTTAGCATTATGAACGCATACACACTGCTTAAGTGTCTCCAGATATCATCATGGCATCAATCATTCAGATATTTGAGCATCTAGATACATGTGACAAGTTGTGTGCATATCTGTGTGTGTGTGGGTCTTTATGTGTGTGAGCCCAAAGATGCTCCATTAGTGATTTGGAAAGTGATGTGGGGGCCTGGCATTCCCACCAGGCCCAGTATGGCCTAAGTGCTGCACCACACACACTCCCAAAACTCCCTAACCAACCCCACCCTCATAGGCTGATAGGCACAGCCTGGATGCCCCCCCCCTTCCATCTCCTCCCTCCAACTCCAACCCTAACCCCACCTAGGACAAGCTAGTAGCGCCTCTCAGCCGGGTCCAAAACACCACACACATAAATAAGAGCGCACACACACACACACACACACAAACACACACACACTCATGGTCCACTAATGACCAAACCCAAACAGCTCCCAAACAACTCTGAAAAGCTATTAGGAGAGGGCATTTTGATGGGGAAGTGATTTTTTTATATGCCATTAGAAGCCATGGATAAAATGGGCGTTCGCGTAAATACAGCCACAGGTCGGAAGGGGATAGCCAAACAAGGATAATTGCGAAACCATACCCCCCTCCCCCCACCAAGATAAAGGTAGAGGAGTGTCCACTGAAGACGAGACTTTTTTTTTAAAAGGACGTTCTTTGTATTTGTATCAGACACTTACTGGTTTGTTTTTTACACATAATCTCGAATCTTTGGGTTTATTTTTAGACTTTGCAGCCCAGTTGGAATGGGATAAATATCACCAGGGCACGGGGCATCCTGATGTCTTGGAGCGACGCCCTCAGATCATCTCTGGCTGGGGACTTTTGTTGCATCTCTCTCTCTCCTCTAATTTCCTCTCAGCTCTCTCCTATCCGATAGAGGCAGGAAATGCTCAGGAAATACTTAAAATAAGACATTACAGGGGCAGGTGGGTAATACATTTTTGTCCTGTGGTTTTACAATGAGTCTGTGACAGAATTAACTATCTGCCAACTACACATAAATGAGACTATACAAATCATTTCCTGTATGATGAGACAAGGTGGTGATGGTCTTGCTGTGGTTATTCTTTTTTAGCAGGTTATCTGACTGAATGTCGGTGCTGATGGGTTGCCATCTGTCAGGTTTCTAAAAACATGTTTTTGCTTCTGCCCGGAAGAACAGGAGAAGCAGACTGATACCACCAAGGTGGACCACTGGACAGCAGAGCTCTCACTGCTGGACATTGACAAGTGTTACGACCACACGCTGTTCTCTTAAACCTCAAACTCAGTCCACTGCTGGGAACTCACGCTCCTCACAATCCACATTTACACATGTGGAGGCCTCAAACAGCTCCTTCAGCAACAGACCGCTACTCCCACCATGCAAGAAGGAGATCTACCACAGCTCCTTCATTCCTGCAGCTGTCAGAATGACACCATCACAGGGCACACAGAGACAAACAACCATTCACACTCACGTTCACACCTACAGCCAATGCAGAGTCACCACTTAACCTGTTAAATGCGTGTGTTCCGTGGGACGAAAATGCAGTGACCACTGCGGCCCCATGCCACTCCTCTATACACACAGCGTGTATCTACTTTACTGTACCGAACTGTCACACAAAACTGATTAAACTCAATAACAGAATGCAAAAACTCATAGAAATGCAGGCTGTCCCTGTGGACGAGGACTCAGATGACCGTATGGAAAGATGAACGACCAAGTGCACAAAAAAAAAAAAAAACAAAGACTGCAACTACAGTGGCTGAGATTGAAAAATCTAATGTGTCTCTCCAGATGGGATTAAAGTGGCTCACTACATGTACAATGTTAAACTCAAACCTCCTCCATCAGGACTAAATCCTGTCCAAATGTCCACACACACCTGCGCTGGACACCATGAATCATTTTGAACGTATTTTGGACTGGTGTGGACTCTTTTCTTTTTGGGACATGCTGTTCTGATTCTCTGTCCACAGCACCAGTACTGTGTGTGTGTCTGTGTGTGTGTGTCTGTGTTTTTTTAAACTGTCATATGGATTGTCGGCCACAGCTGCTAATGTTGGATAAATTTGAAACTTTCAACACTCTCCTGAGTACGTTAAGCTCCACTGTGCATTTTAAACCCAGAGATTTGAATGCAGGCAGCGAGGCTACAGAGGCTCCTGACAGGGAGAAAATAGCTCTGGTTCCAGGGTAAACAGGGTCCATTCCTTGCAAGTGGAGAGCGCTGGGAATCACTTCAGGTCAGGTTCAGACACGATTTAGAGCCGAATTCTCACTGACGCAATTTTTTCCTAGAAGGAGATGGTAGGCTTGGCATACCTGTTTATTACCAACCCCCCTTTCTTTCTTCTCCCTTTCTTCTTCATCTTTTTACAATCTTGTCTCTCTGACTTCTTAAGAACAGAAGTGGGTGAGAGGAAGACAAAACATAAACATCATTCATCATGGAGCAAATACACCTATGCTCGCACACACGCGCACACTCGTGACTCAACCTTATTCAGCATTAACTACAAATCATTCAGCACTCCGGCACAACTTTCATGCCCTCGTGTTAAAAAAGAAGAGGAATAAGAAAGAGGAAACATTCAGACACCCTCGGGGCCTGACACACACACACACACACCTCACATTTAAAGTAAGATATCTTTCTCCTCCTCATTAGCTCTTAACAACCCAGAAGGCCATCATATTCATAACAGCTGTTAGGCAATCTTTTAAAAATTGTTTCCCGATGAGAAGGTCATCCCGCCTGTTAGAAAAACCTGTCTGTTTGCTGGGCTAAAGTCTGCAGAACCTGGGAGTGGCCGCATGGGAAGAAAATATATTTCATTGCCACAGGTTTCTACATGAAACAGCATGAGTCAGCTGCATTTCTTGATTTTAACTGTCTGTACATAAATTGTTTTGTACTCAATATAACTGTATCAGTAGCGTGATAAGAAAATAAGAGAAGGAATTGTGAAGGGAAACAGCTGTGACGTGGGGTGTTGTTTTCTACTTTCAGTCTTGATGCTGGCCAAAGTCACACACAGGCTCTTTCATTCACACAGCAAGGCTACATACGATAAAACAAACGTATTTAACATGCTACACTAAGGTTGGAAGTTCTGGGTGGTAATTAAACAGAAGAATTTAACCGCGGAAGGTAAGGGTTCTTCCTGCAGGCTCGTATGAGACAGCTTTGAACACATTTCACAGACAGAACCGATGCAGTATCAAAGGAATCCACCATTTCTGAGTTAGTCAGAAAGTAGTGCACCATTAAAGCTGTGGTGGGTGGGTTATTTTTGGCGTCACTGGGCAGAAATTCTGTCATAACTTTTAATAGCAAATCAAGTGGTCTGAGAGAAAACTAGACTCTTATCGGCTCTGTTTTTGACCAATCACAGGGCGCTGGGTGGGCAAACACAAAGCATCAGAGTTTGACTACACGGGAACAAGACTCAACAATCACTTATCTTTCTCCAGAATCACTTACACCACCTTTAAAGCGGGAAGTCAGAGTGTGTGGTGGGCGGATATGTGTGTGTGTGTGTGCGTGCGAGTGTGTGTGTAGCTTTTCAGGCATCCCATCACAACTGAACACTTAATGTTGTCTTTTATTAACTATAACCACAATGTCTTCCTGACCTTAACCGCACTGTAGTCACCATCGACAGCACGGGTCCTCATAAAACATTCTAATTGTCCTAAATCAATGTTCTATTCTGGCAATAAGGTCGGTTGGTCAACTTATTGATTATGTGATGAAGGCACAGACACCAAATGGACTCTGGACACATAAAACCAGAACTGTGCGAAGTGATCTTTTTAACTTTGTCCACTTTTCTTTTTAATGGAAGCCACATGTCTGTTTCTACACGGAGGACATATATATGGCGTGTCAGGTACACAAATGAATATTTCCGAACCAGAAACTACACTTTTCCCTACAGGGCAGCCACTCAGGGATCTTGTAAAATCCAGAACCACTTCTGTTTAAAAGTGTTACACAATCACTATATGTCCTCTTTTCCCAGACCTGCTACCTGTGAGCCATACTCCCCCATCTCTCTCTCTCTCTCTCTCTCTCTCTCTCTCTCTCTCTCTCTCTCTCTGTCTGTCTATGCCTCCCGCCCTCTCGACTTCTCCCATTCCCTGCAGCTGAGTCCTGTAAATCAAGTTGAAACATAGCTCTACGCGTGCGTGTGTGTGTGCGCGCATAGTATATGTTGCCTACTAACCACTGCCAAAAAATGTGTCCCAACCACCCCACGTCTCCCATCCACTCTTACCTCCCTATACATCTACCTATAGGAGGAGGAAGAGCCAGAGGGGTTGAAGGCGTGTATGTATGTGTGAGTGTGTGTGTGTGGGGGGATTAAGTGTGTGCTGTCTGTCTGTCAGGGTCATACGGGTTGAGGGAACATATCCTGGACGCTTATCTCAAGTGGTGCAGGAAAGAACGACTAACCACACTGTGAGTCCTGTCTGCACTTTTTGGTTGTTTTTTTTGTAGAAAGAAAGAAAGAAAGAAAGAAAGAAAGAAAGAACGACGTCTGCTCGAGCCGTGTGTGTGGGACGTGTTATAACCTTGCCAGCTTAGCAGACAACTGCATCTGAAAAACGCAGAATATAGAGAGAGAATCAGCCGCATTATTTTACCGTACGGCTCCAGTAGGTGTCTGTTTAGCTTGTTTCAACACAACTCGCGAGAATAATATATTAATAATTGAGTGTGCCACTCATCACAGGCCAAAAATAACACTGTCACCACTCATATCTTACTCACACAGTCAATAGCGCGTCACAGTTACTCTTGTAATTCAATACAAATGTACTGATTACTGTAAAAAATGTGTTTAAAAAAAAACCAAACAACCGGAGACGAAATTTTAACCCACGGCTTCTGTAGTTGAGTAATTTCTTGTAGAAACAGTGTGTGAGAAAAGAAGGGTGTGTGTGTGTGTGTGTGTGAGGGGAGAAAGTGTCAAAAGCATGCCATATTTAGGCCAGACTGGCACGCAGCGAAGACACAGGCTAACTGTTGCTTTTCACACGTCGCACCGTCTCTTTTTACCATCTGCCCTCCCTCTTTGTCTCTGTGTGTGTCTGCATATCGCTCTCTCTTTCTCTCTCCGTTTTTTTTTTCTTCCTCTGTCGTCCTTTCCTAAACTGTCGCTCTCTGCCCGGCTGATAGGGGCTCATGTATAACCTCCCACCACCTCCCTTTTTCTTCCTCTTCTCGCCATTAAAAGTGCCTCAAGGTCTCAACGAGGCAGCAGCATGTCTCACATATCTCACCGAAAAAAAAAAAAACCCTGACGGCCATCACGGCTCCTCTGGCCTTAAAATGGCTCCGGTTTGAATCTTTTTTTTTTTCCACTCGCGAATGGGTGTAATATCAAAATCATAGCAAAGTGGCGATATGTGTCAGAAGGCTGGTGGCCACAGAGAACAGAAACAGAGAATCTTTCTCATGGTCCTCTGGTATATTTAGACCAGACGACCAGGGCGCGCAACACAAACCACCGTGACTCACAAGCACAGACGCAGATACACTCATTCATACACATATGACACTAAAATCAATCCCATCACAGACAGACACGTTTCGCCTCAACGGACATTCACGTTTCTCACTACCCGTTTTTGTCAGGCCAGATGTGTACGTGAGTGTGTGTGTGTGTGTGTAAAAGAAAAGTGTGAAAGAGGAACTGACCAGTATGTGTGATAATAGCTGTGGGACAGGTGTTTGCAGTCAGCCCTGTCGCTGCTCTTGGCTTGATAAGCTGAAGTGACACAGTGAAAATGGGAAATTCAGATTCTTAATAGAAAGAGTGCAGCTCTCAGTTCAGAATGAAACATTCCCAAATGTCTTCAAACTCAGTTTTCAGGCAGATTATCAAAAGGAAAGGATATAGAGTTGCTGAGTGTTGAGAAGCGGCTGGTATACTGTATATACACAGCTATATATAGAACATACTGTACTCTGCAATCTGTGTTGGGTGTTTTTTAACACACCACCTTGTGTACAACAGAAATTCAGCTCTTGGCTGGGTGTTCTCTTAAAGCCTGTGAAACAAGAAGCACTGGATTCTTCTCGGAATTCGAGCGCAGTATACTGACTGATCGGATTTCAAAACATAAACACATCATATAAAATCATCTTTTTGATAAGAGGGTCTTAAATGCGATTATTAAAAAGCAACTTAATTGTACTCTGCAATACGCAGGATCCATGCTCCTGCTTTATAATTCATCTCTTTCCGTCAAATATGTCTCGAGCCTAACACAACCCTGATGACATCACTTGTTCTTCTTTGGGCTTTTTTCTCTCTCAGACTCGACAGAGCTCTTCCACAGACGGCACATCATGCAGCTGTTTTCACAGGCTGAGCTAAAAGTTCCCGTGATGAGTGAACCCTGACCTCTACGTGTGAAATCAATGGAGTACCCCCCCATAAACAGCAAACTACAGCAAGGAAAAAGATTTCTATGTCAGATGAACTTATCTATATATAATAATGTGCTGTATAGAACTATAAAAAACATTCAGTAAATGAGTGTGTGTGTGCAGTCACCATTTATGAAACAATATGTATTAATTAGACTTTATTTCCTGACACTCTTTTGATATTTCTGCACTGCAGCCTGTAGTTATTTACAGAATATACGCTGGTTCTGTCACAGCACAGTCCTAGTTGCACTTCTGCTTCACATTAAGTGTATATGTAGCTCATTAGCACAGGCAGCTCAACGCCAGTTTGACACCAGTGGCTAAAAACATTAGCATTCCATGCGCAAACAGCTAGCACTCCTGTAACCCGCGGCCTGAGACCGACGCCCCTCTACTGTGGCCAAGGTTGGGGGCCGTGTTGGACTAATTAACCCTGTTAATCTTAGTGGGTACTGGGTCCATTTGTGTGCGTGTGTGTGTGTGTGTGTGTGTGGCCATAGCTGGCTAACCCCAGCAGATGAGCCTTCACCCCAATCACAGCCCCCTTTTTTTTTTTTCTTTTTGTTGCTGGCAGCCTGCCGCCTGACTTGGCAGACACACACTCGCGAGGGGTCTGGTGTGCACGTGTGCGTTTGTGTGGCTGTGTGCGCATGCATGCATGTGCGTTTGAGCCTGTGTGTGATTGCACAGGGGAGGGAGGATTATAGATGTTGAACATACACACACAAATGAGCACAGGGCCTGACTGGTCTGCATGGTGTTTGTGTGTGTGTGTGTGTGTGTGTATGTGTCTGTGTTGTAATAAAGCCAACAATGTTTTACTGGCCCGCTGACACAGTGCATAAAAAGATCAGTGGGCCAAATCCATTAGTGGTATAATTGCATTACATGGTAAATATTCCTAAAAGGTCAATATCTCCATTTGAAACATCACCATCATCAGAGAGCGCTGCAATAGAAACAGGAATTCTGGGATTTTATAGAAGCCAGGGGCACAGAGCAGCATTTCTGTGTGTCTATTATAGCAAAGATTTGGCCAGCAGGACTGATTTTCCACCCTGGAATGAGTCAGCGCCAGCTTGTGGCGGTCCAACACATGATCGTATAACGTATGAGACTCTGAGTTGGACTTTGCCCTGAGACACAAACTTTTTTGCCTCGTCCTGTTCAGGTTTTTGTCTGTCCTTATCTCGCTGAATAGAATCGTCAAAGTAAACAAGAGAGGAAAATATCATATACTTTAAGATGACAACTGGCATAACCTGCCGGCTTAGAAGAGACGTCAGTCTTAAAATCCTTCTTAATATCCGTTTCATGCTGTCACAGTGGAGCAGCTTTGGGGTGGATCTCAGAAGGCTTAACCTCCGCTCAACCTGGGTCACACTCAGGTCAAACTCCCAGCCACGATGAGCGTTGCAGGCAGGCACGGTGAACGGATTAATATGATACTTGCAAGTAAGAGAAAGAGACTGAACTAGACAGTGACGGCCGGAGTGCACGGAGTGGGAAAAACGGTGAGGAGAACTGAAAATGAAACCAACTTTATTTGGCATTTATGTAAAGTAATTCTGTGTAACTGTGTTGTAGCACTGAAGCATGTCGGCAGATCTGAATCTGTCTGAAAGGGGATTAAAGAACGATAAATCACGATCATGTCTGCACAGCAAAATTGGCACCTTGGTAAAATTAACAATTAAAAATAAGAGGAAGTTACTTTTTTTTTTTTTTACATTTTTGCAAAACTTCAAAATAAAATCAAGATACATGTTTTAAAAAATGCTTGCTTATTTTTTTTTTAATGTTTCTGCTGTCTGGCTCATTGCTGCAAAAAAGTGGAAATAAATTGTGGATGGTGGTGGCAACAAAATAATATTGAATTTAAATAAAACAAAATATAGATTTAATATTTCATTATTTTGCTTTTAGTTATCTAACAGACAGTTAAGTCAGTGGATAGAGGAAAGTTATCATTTCCTGTTCATATCTGCAAATACACGACACAAGTATATAAATGATACTGTATACATTTAGCATGCAGTCATAACTGAGACACATGAAGTATTTATAGGTCAGTAACTGTCTTCTGTTAAGTGGTTTCACAGCTCCTTGAAGGGTCACTTCATTTTCTCGCTTATCTTCAGGCTTTTGCTTATCTTTGCTTATTAGAACTTATCTTTTGCTTATCACTTATCTTAAGGGTGGTTCTTACAGTGTTGGGAAAGTATATTTAAGAAAAGTTACAGAGGGAAAAAAGATTAGTTCTAGGCACATTTTTAATTGGAACTACTTTCTGCAGTAGAAGTAGTCCCTGTGAAAACTGTTGACAGCGTGCTCTGAGGATTATCCAGACTAACAAGGACGGTGTTTCTGGAAAGACACATCGCTGCTGATTTTTTTTTAAATTATAATATTTCAAAGCTGTGAAAAGCACAAATTAAATTCTTTTCAGCCTGGTTGTTTTGAGGTGGAGGCAGATATCTCGGAGATAGGTACCTCAAAACCCAGACAAGTGAAACCAAACCTATCTGCATGGTTAGCCATCACCAGAGGGAAGTGAGAAAATATGTTTCTTGTCTTGTAATTTTGGTGAACTGACCCTTTGAGGCATTTTTTGATAGATTAATACAAATGTCTGCATTGTGAAAAGGCGCGATTAAAAAGTCAATATGTGACACCGACTAAAGAAAAGATGGAGGCTCGCGTGTGGAGGCAGACGGAGAAGAAAAATAAAAAAAAAAACAAAAAAACAAAAACGGGAACACACAAACACACAGAGGCAGCAAAGAAGACAGCACATACTGTACGGTACGCACACACACACACACACACACACACAGCCTCCAGGCTATTGTCCTCCACATTTAGGTCAGGCCGAAACTAACAGCTTCACACACACATACACACACTCCCCAGGAGGCTCTCCTCACCTGCAAAGAGGCCAGTTTGGACACAGTGTCAAAGATTAAACCTGTGTTTTATCTCAGAGAAGGGGGCTGCTCGGGGGAAGAGTGTGTGCGAGAGTGTGTGTGTGTGTGTGTGTGTGTGTGTGTGTGTTCAGTCAGTCCTTTAAACCAGAGGGCAGAGGGTCACTGGAGAATACACTGTTTCACTCACACACGAACACACACAAACGGCTGCCCTTCTCTGTGTGCGCGGTCAAGTAGAAAGGTGGATCTGTGTCAGGTGGCAAGGGTATTTACTGTTACTGAGACAAGCAGGCCGAGAAAACACAAACACAGCAGAGGGAGAGAGAGAGAGAGAGAGAGAGAGAGGGGTGGGAGACATAAGGGGAGACTGAAGAGGAAAAACGAGGAGAAATTGAGGCAGAAACCAAAAGGTGGAGGAGGAGGAGAAGGACGGGCTGTGAGGCTTTGAAGGCCTCTGTGGTCAACAGAACGCAGCCATGTGCGATGTTCAGACACACAAACACACACACTGACAGAGAGAAGTGCGTTGTGTTAAAAGGGCAGAAAGAGAGCTGACAAGTTATTTCTGCAAAACATAACTCAGCCATCAGGACAGTGTCCGCGGCAGACACTTCATTTAAAGAAACAACATGTTTAAAAGCTCGACATGCACGCACAAACACACGATCAACAGGAAATAGGAAATTCAAGAAAAAGGGTGTGTGTGTGTGTGCAAGTGTGTGAGTTCTCGGGCGTGAGTGGCGAAGCAGTCCGTACCAGAAATTAAAACTGGTGTGACCCAAAAAAGAAACACAAAAGGTCACACTCCTGACGGCCCGCACACACACACACACACACACACACACACACACTCATCTGTCATCCAAATCAGCTTCACGAAAACCGAGAAACAAAAAGTGACACGTCAATCAATCGCCTCTAACCGACTCTTTTTCCTGCTTTCAGTAAAAACAAGAATCTCTTTGTGCCTATACATCCACCCATCCATCACTCCGTTGGACAATAACCTGCCGCTTCTCCCCTATCTGTATCAGTTAAAGAACTTCATATGCAGAGGATGAAGGCAGTGTTGTAGTCAAGACCAACTAAAATGACACCAAGTAATCACCAAGACCAGACTATATTGAGACTAAGTCATGACCAAGACCAGACAGTACGTAGCACACTTAGGTAGCTAATATTCATGAAAACGTTTTAGGTGAACGTGATCAGCTTGAAGTATTTACAAATTTACAGTTTGCAGATGAACTTGTTGTGGTTTGAGAAATCAAATTTTATTCCAGAAGATTTGTCTGATGTCTCCTCGTAAGCAGTTAACAAATACATCAGACAATAAGTGATATCTCTGCTCTTGACCAGTCAAATCCAGAGTCCTCTTTGTCTGAGACCAAGATCTTTAAAATGCGGTCTTGAGGACAGTCTCAAGACCTGATCTGACTCAGACTCTCGGTCTGAGCTCTCAGACTGAGAGTCTGAGAGCTTTGCTCTGTGATGAGGGAGAGAAAGAAGGCGTAAAATTCATTTGCACTCATTTGGATTGCTGGTTCAAACTTCTCAAACTGAACAAATTGATTGTAAAGGTAATATCTGTTGTGGCTGTTTGTGAGACAAAATTATTTTTAAAGTTTTTGATATTTTATAAACCAAAAAAAAATGAATCCATGAATTCAGGAAATGATCCGCCAATTAATCAACAGCCTGAATGAAGCTTTGTTGAAGCTTTAAATGACCCAGACTCGGGTGTGAGGGTGGACGAGCTCCTCATGCTGGATTCATGTCAGTCCAAAAAAGATCAGAGGCGGATGACGACTATCACATTCAAACTCACCCCAAAAAAAAAAGTGTAAAAGAGAAGGTAAAGACAGAATATGTCTTTTAAATATCCTCCATAAATCTTGCATCCTGAACAAGCCCTAGAGAAAAAAAAAAAGAAAAAAGTCCCGTCCCCTAAGAGGCCTTTTTGTTTATCTCTCACTTTGCTTATTTATTTATTATTTCTGCTCTCCTGCCACGCGGCCGTGGGGAGCGAGGGACCACAGGTGCTCGGGTGAATCCGATGGACATCCGCAATTTATCATTCATACGCCGGTGACGGCAGGCCAGGCCGAAATATGGCACGGTAAACACAAACCATAGATCATTCACAGACACAGATACACACAGACAGCCGCAGACGCAGATAAACACACACACACACACACACATACATAAAATATGTCTTTGAAGACAGATGCTTTTATGCGTACATGGAGCTGGACATGGGTCACGTCACAACGTGCTTCTTTCAGCGCCGTGTAGATATCTTTTTCTTTCCGTCTCTTTATTCCACTTTATCTTTGTCTCTCTGTTGGGATGCTTGTCTCCCTCCCTCCTTTTCTCTCTCTCTCTCTCTCTCTCTCTCTCTCTCTCTCTTCTTCTTCTTCTTGTGTGTTTCTGGCAGAATAGACACTTTAAAGCGTAGTGCTGACACCCTCCCATTAATGAAAAAATAGATTTGGACTTTAACCCCCCGGTGTGCAAACATTTGTTTCTCCTGGAACAATTATAGCTTTCTCTTTAGACGCGTTCCTGCAAAGTCTCGCATTCATACAAACCACCTGGACTGCAACCAACTTCAGACCTCAGTTCATCTGTTTTCTCAGGTATAAATACACAGAAGAGATGACAGCTGCTGCCCCCCCCTCCTCCCAAACCTCCTCCTTCCCTCCCTCCCTCCCTCCCTAACTCCTACATAAACTCCCCTCTCCTAAACGCCCCGTGCATCCAAACTTTTAATCCGGGCTTTAGAGGGATGTATCACAGTGGGACATCACTGCTGGCCTGCATCTGCCAGAGAGAGAGCTGGGAGCTGATTTCTATGTTTACATAAGATTAGAGCGCAGGGAGAAAAGAAGGTAGCCGATATGGTAGCTCCGAGCCAAGCAGCTCTCATTTTTAATGCAGCAAACGCTGCCACAAACAGCCTGCAGGAGCGGGGCTGAGGAGAGACGTAGCCAAAAGGTAGGAGCAGTGAGTTAGACCACTTACAGGCCTCGGGGGGTGGCATGTGTGCGTGGTATAATATGGGTGCAATGCAGCAGCGGTCAGGGATCTTAGGCAGCGATACATAACGCTCTGCTCGTTTGTAACGATGGAGCAAATAAATACCCACATGAGGAGCCCGTAGCGAGAGCTACGTCTTCATTGAAAGGCGTTTAAAGGTAAAAAATATGTGTCAATGGGATTTAAGAAGATCTGACAGTTCCCCGTGTGGGAGCACGCTGAAACATTTCAACAACCTCATCAAGTGAAATTTTATTTGTATCCTCTGTCCTTGGAGCTTCAGTTTGGGGAAGAAAAAGCGCCCCATGATTTAAAAATGTTCCTGTGGCTGCTGTCCTGTGACTTGTTCCACTGCCCCCAAGTGACCAAACGATCAGTTAACGCAGCTTTAAAATGAACCTAAAGGCAATATTTGCACATGAGCTAACGTGCAAATCGAACGTGCTGGCAAGACTGGCTGAACTGAACTGTGCCTGTTTAACTGGTCCTCCAATATGGCCGCCGCAGGGCCTGTTACATAAGCCCGGCTGTCCCATATTTGCTGCAAGTGTTTCAGTCCGCGCTCATAGGTGCAGGTCACGGTGTCCAGTTCACAGTTCATGTTGCATGTACACTGTAAAGGCCTACACTACAAACATAAAGTCCAAATACAACCTGCCCTATCATATGGCACACACACACTCTGGAATACACCCACTGACCCTTGGTGAAATGACATGTGACGCCTGTGTGTCTGCACGCACACACAAGATGCAAGGATACTGTAAAAGCACAAATACACAGAGGATTTATCACATTGTACTGTATATCTTTTCAACTTTCTACACATGTTGGGTCCAGATATCGCACTCCCAGACACCACGACCTCACACATCTATACTGCACCTCTGATAACCACTCGTATCTGTCCACTTTAACGTCACAGAGGTGAATTATCATAAGCGATAGTGAGCGAGGGCACGTATTCTTCAAAGAAGCTCGACGGCATGCGATGTACCGAGTTACTATTGTGCTAATTTAAAGTATTTCCCCGTCCGCTGTGACTAAACCTCCACGAAAAAAGGAATGTCACGTCATTACATAAGAGCACGCCATGCAGTGTTCTCTTCATTTGCACTGAGAGAAGTAAAACTTTCAGACAATGCGACCATTCCTGCGAGCTTTGAATGTGTGAGAGCAGCCAAATATGTGAAATATGAAATACTTTTCTTTAAAGATGCAAATGAATCATTCCTCTTTCTACTCTACAATATTCCACATCGTTCATCAAAATGTTTTATTTTTTGTTAATAAACCTGCTGGGAACTTTCTATACTCAATAAGGTGTGTGTGTATGTGAGCTCCTGACTGGTAACTGTAGACTTTATATCTTATTTCCTGTATGTTTACGCAGCTCTCACTCTCCACACGTCACCTTTGATCTTTATTACAAGTGTTGAAGACGGCGTGTCTCGTACGACACGACAGAGGCGATGTTGTATCATACAAGCGGACAGAATCACGCACAGGTCCAAAGTGCGGCGTGTTTGTGGTCATGCCAAAGTCTGACAAAGGAGAAAAATCACACATATGCAGAAATGTACCCATGAGCACAACGCTTGTGTCAGAACATCAGTGTGCAAGGCATCAATCCCATCGATCAAAAGCAAAAGAACATCGTGACAGCGAGGATCGCGAACACATCGCGCCCGCCGTGCGCTACAACCGTGCGGCTAACCGACATGTAAGTGCCCTTCAGCAAGGCATCAAACTCACTGAACCTGCTCGGCAGCCGACAGCAGCGGCTTCGGCAGTGTAAATTTACAGAAAGTGTGTAACCCTCCCTCCTTCCTGCTGCACCTCCTGACCCCGGCTGTTGGTGTAAATATAAATGTGCTCCTGCACTGTCAACTCGCACTCAGTTACACAAGCAGCAGTTCCACAAAGGTTAAAAATATGTATATTTTACTTCCTCTTGCTTTCTTTCCGCCTTGTCGATCTATCTTTCCCTACAGTGCGTTGCGATTCTCTTGCCTCTTGAAGCACAGGGCCCGGCAGGTCAGGGGCATTAGCGGAAATCTGCTGTAATTTTTTTTTCTTTCTCTGTGGATGTTTGAACTTTTTTGCTAGTTTTTTTTTTTCTCCTTTTTTTGTACTTTTCTTCTTTAACCCTGCATGGCACAGTTTCAGTGCCAGCAAACCAGTCTGAACTGGTCCTGTTGAACAGCGTGTGTGAGTGTGTGTGTGTGTGTGTGTGTGTATGTGTGAGAGAGAGGGAGAGAGAGAGAGAGAGAGGTGTGTATGCAGGTAGATAAAAACGGGAATAAGCGTTCACGTTGGACGCTAACAGTGGGTTAATATGCACAGCCAAAGCAAGGAAAGATAGCGTGTGTGTGTAATCATGTATGTGTGTGTAGCCCCCACACCCACCCATCCACACATACACACACACACAGCCAGCCCTATGACACCCGTCTCATCAAACAGTTGGACGTCGGCCAAGTTCATCTGTTAATGGACAGCCACCGCCAGGACCCAGCCTTTCCTAGCTCGCTCTACCCTCTCTCTCTCACATCCCCTATCCCCCTAGGGCGCCCTACCCCTATGCCCTCGTCTCCTCATCCCCCTGTACCCACCCCCTTCCCACCTCTCCCAGTGCCGCAGATCGGGGCCTGCATTTCCCTTGTACGACAAAGATAAACAGTGTGTGTGTGTGTTTGTGTGTGTCCCTTTGTCTGTCTGTCTGTCAGCAGACAGTGCTCACACACACACACACACACACACACACACACATTTGACTTAAGAGGGTACCTTTGAAAAGAGGCTTTTCAACAAGCTAGAAACAAAAAAGTCAGAAATCAAACAAAGGCCAAAAGACGGGTTAGGCTCCATTAAATTAACGGAGATAGAACATGTGTGTGTGTGTGTGTAAAAGAGAGAGTGTGTGTGTAACAGAGAGAGAGATCGGCAGAGTTAACTACAGTCCAGAGCATGTTGAAACACATCTGTCTTCCAACGGAAAACTGCAGCACAGGAGGAAAAAAAGAGAGAGAGAGAGATGGACAAAGAGGAGACTGAAGGAGAGTGAGAGAAAAATGAAGGGAAATTCATAAAGAGCAGGTGAAGGTGCTTTTTTTTCTTTGCATAAACACACACGCACACAAAAGACTGGCTTTGCTCCTGGATTATTTGTCGCAGGGCAAGAGTTCAAGGAATTACAGTCTCTTTCACGCTTCAATATTTATTTAACAAGACGTCTTTATTATTTTTAATACATGATTTTTTTTTCTCCTTTTTGTGGGTTTGTGTTGGAGGTTGAGGCAGAGTGGAACATTTGAGGGGATGTGAGTGTTAAATATTGCTGTCGTCGTCGTCGTCACCGCTGTAATTTTGAGGGCAATTTTGTCATTTTAGCCTCTGTTAAATTGTCGTGTGATTCCTCCGCAGGTCGGGGTGAATATGACAAACTCCCACCGCGACTCGTGGAAGCTTTTCATCGTGTCAGAAAACACAGCCGATTCTCTCACGTCATCGCGTCTCAGCGATGCAGCGGGAATTAAAGTAAAACCTCCAGACGAGCCTGAAACACGACAAGATGTTCTCCCTGGAAAACTCATTTTTCCTTAAAAACTGCCTTCTGTTATAGCTTTTTGCACGGCTAATCATATTTATTATAAATCCACATAATACTGATTCATGTCAGAATCATAAACCTGCAGTTTTGTGGAGCTTAACCTCAAAAAACATATCAAAACTATCTTTATTTGATGCCCTTTATAGACGTTTTTACACTGCAGCAGTGATATCGGTTACCGCTTTGCTCCACGCTGACCACGCGCAGCTGGAATATTTGTGCATATTAGTGTACTACTAAACTACACTCAGACAAAAACAGCTGTAAAGTACATTTTAGCGGCTTCTTCATCCGTTTTGGGGGAATAAATTATCCATTAGATTTCATCATATCTTACCGGGGCAATTACATCAAGAAAATGATAGTGGGCACGGGATCAATTATGCATGCCCTTGGCCAAAGACCAAGCATCGGGCAGAAGGAGAGGGCATGTACACACACACACACACACACACACACACACACACGTGAAGAAGAGGAGGATCTCATAGATGTGGCCCATCAGTTCATCTTACTGCCTAAAAAGTTCATACGCTTAATAATTTAGCTGTGCTCTGGATACAGTTTCCCAGCTGAATATTAACAACTTTGAAGTGAGTAACAGCAGCCAGAGGTATATAGGGTGTGTGTGTGTGTGTGTGTGTGAGAGAGAGAGAGAGAGTATTTGTAGGGGGGCTAAAAGAGACCTCAGGAAACAGGCCTTGTGAGTCCCACCGGAGACAACCCCTCGAAACACACACACACACACACACACACAATCCTTCCCCTCGGCTGCGTCCATTACACCGCCGTTTGTAACATTGCTCATTTCTGGGCAATTAAGAATTCCTTTTCATCGCTATGTAGGTTCACATATCTCCCTCACAGCACTTGTACACAAAGTGGGAAGACGTGAGGTGTGTGTGTCTGTGTGTGTGTGTGTGTGTGTGTTTGGGAGGGGAGAAGGGGAGGGTAGAAAGATGGAGGGGGGGGGGGTAAAAAAAAGCAACAAAGGGAAGCGAGAAGAAAACACAAAGATTAGCGCCTGTGCGCTAGTTGTTCTTGTTTGTTGTTGCCGCTTTTCTTTCTTTGTTCTCATTTTCTTAATTGTCCTATCTCATTATTAGATGAAAATTGACTTATTTTATTGATTTCTTTATCTTCCTCTTAACAAAAAAAAAAAAAAAAAAAGCTTTGAGAACCGGCCTATTTTTGAGTACAAAGGAAGCATAAGGTGTGCATCCGTAAGCGAGTGTTTACGCACAGGTGCCTATTTGCTTGTGCCTATGCACGACCGCGTCTCTCTCTCACTCTCTCTCTCTCTCTCACACACACACACACACAGCAGCTTTCTTTTTTTTTTTGCTGAGGACAGAACAATGGAATTCTTTCTCTATCTCTTTCTTTCTTTCTTCACGAGTTTCCATCCGTGTTTACAGAGAAACTCACTTAGGGAGACGAATCACTGTCTCCAAAATGGCAGCCACAGATAGAGCCGGGGAGGGATGAGGAGGAAAGAGAAGTATGTGACATCTGTTTGTTCAAGGAGAAATAGAAAGGGGGGGCACTAAAAATGAATAGGCTGACAGAGAGAGAGCGAGAGAGAGATGGGCATTGAGAAATCATTTTACCATGTCAAGACAGACACGTACAGGAGAGAGCCAGATGGTTTGCATTGGGTATTTTGTGTGTGTGTGTGTGCGTGTGTGTGTGTGTGTTTGTGTGTGTTGGTGAGAGACAAGCAGTGTAATGAGGGAACAGACGAGACATCATGTAAATTAAATATGTCCAATCTCTGGCTCGGCTCTCAATCTTCGCACAATTAAAAAAAAAAATGCAACTTTCATTTATATTAGCCTAAAAAACACACCCAGTTCTCTCTCGTTCACACACACACACACACACACACAAACACACACATTTCTCACCCAAAGCACAAATGAGAAAACACACACACACACACATACACACAAACACCCCTTGACATGCCGGCTCTGACAAGCGTGGCTGATGTGTGCCGCGAATGCGCATGGTAATAGGCCAATCAAAAATGCAAAACAATTGGCAATTACTGTGAGGACCTAATGGTCATTAGAATTTACAACTAGGTAATGAACTAAAGTCTGCCCACCGCATGCATATTCATAAAGCTATTTGAGCTTTGAAGATTAAAGTAGCGCTTAAAATTCAAATGAGCCTCCGCAAAATTATCGGGAAAAGTCAGCGCCACTGCTGCTGGTGGCGATGGGGGAGTTTCTTATATGTCGTGTGTGTGTGTGTGTGTGTGTGTGTGTGTTTATGCGTGTGATTTTTTTTTAAAGCATTATTAGATGTCTTTTCTTCGACATCTGAAGGCCGAACACATGTAATTACAGGGGTTTGGTTTGACGTGACGGTCGCTCACGTTTGTGACATCAGGAGATTTTTTTAATTTTATTTTGAATATCTCAGGAAACACTTCCTCCATCAGACTGGAAACCACCACGGTGCATGATGGGACGTAGTAATGGTGCTTATGATTGTGACCACTGAAAATGAAGCAATGTCTGCCAGTTGTCAGTGGTTGCGTACGTATGTCTATCAGGTATGAGCAAAATGGCAAAGAAAAATATTTTTACAAGCAAATTAGTAATTTACAATAAAATAAAGTGTGTGTGTGTGTGTGTGTGGTACATGGGGAATGTACATTTATTATTACGTGTCGCCCGTCAGTGGGGGAGGTGAGGTGGGTGGGAGTGTGGGAGGATCGGGCGGGTAGATGGAGGATAGGTCAAGAGAAATGTATGTTCACAGTATGATGTAATACAACATGTATTTATGTAATATATCAATTGAACTGTGCGTCTACCTGTGAACACCGCTGTGGTCAAACCATAGAACAGCCCTGTAGTGGTACACACACACAGAAAAAAAGAAGAGAGAAGCGTGAAGAGAAAGAAGTGACAACTTTTTAAGTGACAATCACGTTACGTCTGTGACAATGCATGTTGAGATGTATGTTGTTTTGTCAGAGGAGAAGATGGAGGAGACGGAGGAGGAGGAGTGTTTTAAATCTGCAGCTGCCAATAACTTTCATAGCTGATGAATATTTTTACTTTCTAGAGGAATGGCTCACTGCTTTTTTCAGCAACGTGTCTCCACATAGCGAAAAATGGCCCGCCACATTCACCCAGAGCCCAAACTCACGTCTTCACGTTTGTTTTGTCTGAGTCAAAAACCCAAAGCGTGCTCGATTTACAGGGAAAAAAAAAACAAAAAAACAGCAGATCCTCCCATCTCAGAAACTGGGAGGACTGTTTGGATTGTTTTTTGCTTTAAAAAATATGATTCTCATTATCTGTCAGTAGACTCATTGTTTCATCTGTAGGACATTTAATCCTTTATTTTTTTTTACTGAAAAAAAAACAGACTTGGAGATACATGGTTTCACTATAACTCTAGCTTTACTATCCGTGACATCAGCACTATAAATGATTGATGGATTGTTTTTGTCTCCTCGTATCTCCGGCTGCAGAGAGCGAACTGTTAAACGGCATCAGAGGCCTGGGTTGTCATGCCTTTTGCGCTCACGTTAAAAAAAAATAAAAAATCCAGCGAGCTGCCTGAGATGATGAGAAATTACATATGTTATCCAGCTTTGAGGAACGCTTTAGCCGCCGCTGAAACAACGCTTTTGATTCGCCGAGGAGGAAGAGGAGGAGGAGGTGAAGTGGAGAAGGTGGTGGGAGGTGAGAGAAAGACTGATGCTCGCAACGCCAAACTAAAAGATTAGAGGCGCTCACGTGGAGCTGTGCATGCACTGTATGCGCTCTACTCATCGACTCACACACACAGTTACAGTGCCAGCGTGTGTGTGTGTGTGTGTGTGTCGTTGCAGTTGTAGTAGTAGTTCAGCCAAATGGGGAACATGAAACCAGAGCAAGGAGCCAGGCCCTTCCACACACATGCACACACACATGCTGGCCACACACACACACACACACTGCCAGCTCAGCCCTGGCACACAACACCAGGGGATGTCCTGCATTCACACTGCCAGCTCACACACACACACACACACACACACACTTTTGCATACACACAAAAACATGCACACACATACAGGTAGGCACGCTGTATAAGTATTAACAGGTTCATACAAAGAGAAGCAGTGAATACATATCCAACCATTGAGATGTGGATATACTGTGTGTGTGTAAGTGTGTGTGAGTGTGTGTGGTATGTGTGTAGAGCCAGTCTGTAATCCAGTGGCCTATATAAATAAGCTTTGTAGTGTATAAACAGTTTTATGAACAGGCCTTCAACTGCCTTCAACATAATAAGAGAGCTGAGTTACATGTGCACCCCCTGAGCAGGCCGAGCATGTGCGAATGTGTGTGTGTGTGCAAATGCACAGGAATAAACACACACTCATCGAGCAAGCGAGCGAGCCAAAAACAGCAGCTTTCCCCTCTCGCCCGCGAAAAGGAGTAGACGCGGCGTGGATGTCGAATCTCACGCATAAACACAACGAGCCGGATCAATAAACAATCCTCCATCACGGGGCGCGTGCAGCAGCGCCGCATGACGTCACACACGTCGCAGACACACACACACACACACTGTCGCTGCTGCAAACTGGGAAATAACACTGGTCTCTTTAATGTCTCATTGTTCCCTGCCATTGTCATTGTTTCTCAGTGGTTTTTTTAACCCACCACCATAATCTGGGAGATCTTTTTTGTTCTCTGCAGATCTGTCTATCCGTCTTTGGCCAGCGTCGCCGCGGCATGTCTGCGCTGCATTTCCCAGAGATCAGCTGTCAGTCAAAGTGTGTGGGCAGCGTGACGTCTTTCTCTTGGATTTTTTTTTTTTTTTTGGTTTTGTTGTTACCCTTTGATGCCGACGCTGTTGTTGTCTGTTCGGCTGCGGTTGGCGGCGTTCATGCCTCGCTCTTCTTCTATTTATTCCAAACTCACCGCACATGTAAAATGCATCGTTTCCTGTGCAACCGGCCAGTTTGTGTGAGGAGAGAGGGCGCCGGCTACTGTTGTAAAAATCTTTCATTGTTTGCATGTTACTGCCGCAGCGGTGAATCTAATTCGCACTGTAAAAGAAATGATAGGAATAGTAATCATGCTGATGGCCGGGGTCATCGTCCATCTTTAAACCACTAATATAATAATGTGAGAGTCTATTGATCACCACAGAGAAGCTCTCTGCTCTCTACTCCTCCACATTCTACACAGAGGTCAAAGTTCACGTTGAGGGCAGCGGTCCATGGACAGACTCGGACGAGTCTGTTGTCTTAATCAAAGGGACGCAGCTTCCTTGTTAACCCTGAGTCATTTAGAGGGGAACCCCGCAGACTGTGCGCAGAAAGATCAGTTTACTTGTGTCAGCCTGAGAAAGCAGTTGCATAACGTCTTCTGTGTGTCAAGTCTGAGAAAATAAACCCTGGTGATGTCATTGTGACATCATCAAGTTATCTCAGCAAATGTGTGGTAGAAAGCCAGCACTACAAACTGGAGCTGTTAGACATAGAGAAAGATAACAGTTGGTTGCATTATGGGAAATGTAGGATCCAACTCTATTTTTGGAGCCAAGGACTAAAAGTCAACATTTCTTGCTTCTAATGAGACCATCGTTGCGACTGTCTCTCTTAATCTCTCGTCTCTTGTGAGTCCGCCTCTGTCATTAGCCCTGAGAGGTGCCCCTTTAACTAAACACTAGATTCAGTTCAGCAATTCAATGCCGCTGCTTCTCTAATACTATCTTATGTAACAAAATATGGGTGTGTTTCTGAATGTGTGTGTGTGTGGGGGGGGCAATACCAAACAGGATTTTAAAAAAATCAACAGGCACACCGGGGCTGGACTTTCCCAGCACAGGCTGAAGGAAAGCACCTTTAAATTTACGTGAAGCGCTTCATGTTCTATTTTTAGCTCTTTCTTTCCGTTCCTTGTTTCATCAGTCCATCCAAAAATTGTCAGCAGTGAATTCCAATTTTTTTTTACTTAGCTTCCAACTGGATTGCAGACACACTCTGCAAACACACACCCACACACAGTTACAGCAAGTAATCAGTCAATATGCACTTCATGGAGATTTTTTTTTCCCCTGTCAGAGCTGAGTTTGAAACACAGTATACATTCTGCAGGCCTCGATGGCAGATTATTAGCTTCTCCGGGTCTGCCGCGTGTGTTAGCATGCTGCTGACGTCTTCTTCACACACGTGTTTACATTCAGAGAGCTCGTCCAAAATGCCGACACAGTCGGATTGTCGCTGCCGAGTTCAAGCACTGCACTCGAGTCCACTAAATAAAATCTTATGTCGAGAAAAGACAGAAAGAGAGAGAGAGAGAGAGGAGCAACAATAGATTAGTAATGGCAGCCAGTGTGTGAAATCTCTTTGTAGGCTCGCCGTGCTACAGCATGACACACACACACACACACACACACACACACGTATACACAAACACACCAAATATACTGTAATTGATTCAGTATCAATTGGCTGTCCTGGATTTGCATTGACTGCTAATGTTGCAGAGAGAGAGAGAGATGGACGCATGAGCCAAAAGAGGAAAAAAAAGAAGAAGAGGAGGGAGAGAATAGACATGAGATAGAGAGAGATCTGACACAGAGCCAGACAATGAATGGGTGTTAAAAATGCACTAATGTGTATTGAGGTGGGTAGCATTAGCGAGTGATGATAAGCTAATTGCTAATCACTAGATCATAGACTAACAATACTCATGTTACGAGGCTCGGAGCCAGGATGACTCTTCAGTGGGCTCGCTCATAATGAAGGGCTGAAAAATATGAGCGCGTCTGACAAATGAGAATTTTTTTTTTCATCATGATCGCGCACGAGTATTGATATCGTCCGCTAATGAGCTAATATCACAAGGCTAATACAGCTTATCAGCCAATAGCGCTCAATAAAATCAGTGGTCAATATGATGAATAATTCTCAGCGCTGGCCACGTATCAATTTCAGCTCATTAACACACATATTAAGAGTGATTTCCCATAGAGGGGGAGGATTAAATTCTTGATGCTAATTATGAGAAATCAATTGGCGAAAAAACTGGACAGCAGAAACTGTATTTACTGTCGGAATAATCCACAAAGAATTCATTCGAAATTTCAATTTTCAAGCCAAGATTTTTTTTTTTCAATCATAACCACTTTCAGTTAAAAGGGAGAAAGTGAGACGTGGACATTCACACACATCAGTGTATACACACACGCACGCAAACCCCTCTCTTTTGAGACATTAGCGATGCTGTCTCTGAATGAGGGGCGCCTCAGGGATTATAATCAGAATTTTCATCTCAGTCAGGGATTAATAGAATAAATGGGCGAGAGAGAGAGAGCGCTCTAACCATGTGTGTGTATGTGTGTGTGTGTGTGTGAGTCTGTGTGTGGCGTGGGTGGGCGGGTGTGCTGCCTTTTTGCATCACTGATCAGCATTTTGCCTGTACAGTGCGCACACACACACACAAACACACACACACACACAGGTAACGTCTCCACAGTCGGAGCTGTTTGATATGTAAATAGCAGCGTTCCGGCACAAGTCCGCCGTTTTGTGTTCCTTCGCAGCAGCCAGAGGAAGCTCTCTGACCAGAGACGCGGACACACATTTCACAACAACACGGCGGCCATACACGCATCACATTATGGAGGCAGATGCATGCATGAAAAACAAGCCACACGCGCAGAGATAAAGGAGAGGCCGTCTGTTTTCCTTCTACATAAGATGAAAAAATATATATTCCCTGGATTTCCTCAAAGAAATCAGAATGAAATATAATTCTCATTAGAGCAGTAAATCCCCCAAAAGGACAAGACGATAAACTGAGAATGATGGATCATATTTTTGCAGATGAAAATCCCCACAGATTGGGTGGACAGCGTTGAATTTAAAATACTGTGGTTGATCAGCAGTATTGTGCCGGTATATAAGTGTAAATTCTGAATGTATAATTCATGTCTTGTTATTTTTGATGCCTCCCTGGCTGAACAGAGGCCTTCTATACTGTAAAGGAGACACAGTAGTGCACCCAGCCAGCATTTACAAATAAGAAACACACACGCATTCCACCCTCGCCTCCTTTTTTTGTCATTAGGAATGCTTTTGGACGGCTATCGTTGTGGCTAAAAATTCCAGCAGATTTTTTTTTTCTTTCACATATTTACTTCACCGTGACAGTTTGGGGTCAATTAGGATGAAAGCCGGGGGGTCGGGTAGGAAAATACTGGCTTTAATTATCGGCTATCAGGATGGATGTGTTGCGTAAATTCAGCATGTGAGGGTGGTGTTTGCG
Organism: Nibea coibor; assembly: GCA_023373845.1. Taxonomy (NCBI): domain Eukaryota; kingdom Metazoa; phylum Chordata; class Actinopteri; family Sciaenidae; genus Nibea; species Nibea coibor. The sequence continues at coordinate 3,596,656 of CM041723.1, forward strand.
CTGGTGTGTGTCCACTGGCTGAGAAGAGGTCCAAAAATCTTTTTAAAAGCGTTGATTATAAGAGGATAGATCTAAATAAGATGGATGTTTTTGTTTAGTTTTTTTTTTTTTTAAGAGTTTTTCTCCTCTCGGTTTTAAAATTCCAAACGGCAAACATTTAATAACGCTCGGCCTGTCTGCTGTTCAGCTTGACATCAACATCAGACAAGATATATAACGCTGCTGTCCCGTTTTCTTCTCCTGTCTGAGTGTACAGCTGTTCCTACCAAGACGTTCCCACACACACCGCTATTGAAGCGACCAGACGCCTGTATTATGATGTAAATCGCTCTAATAACCCAGTTTAGCTGGTGAGTGTCTGTGTGTGTGTGTGTGTGTGTGGGAGTGGGTGTTGAAATGTATAGTGACTGCGGAGACACAAGCAGCTTCAGCGACGCCAAAAAAATATCCTCGGAGCTCACGTACAGTAGATAGATCGGTCTCTATCCAGCAAAAGACTAAAAGGTCAAAGGTCAGACGCATCTTTGACGACTGTTTCCGTGGCGGCTGTGAAAATGGCGACATCAGACGTGACGAGCGGCGCCTCGGACGGCTCATTCCGCTTCTCCCCTTCAAACATCGACAACTCCAAAATGGAAAACAAACTGCAACATTTAAGATTCCTGAGCCGCGTGCAACGAGCAAAGTGATAAAGTGTGTGTTTTGCTAGTGTGTTTCCGCTGCTCTATTTCATCTTCGCCCCCCCCTTTTTTTTCTCTCTCCCCCCCTCTGTCTCTCTGTAACGGCTAATTTAGTACAGGCAGCCCGCCACTAAAAACTACTGCTAATTAAAATGCACGAGGAAGATAAAAAATGGCGCTGCAACAAATAATTAGTGGTGTTAAGACGCTTTAAATAAACGACTTTCCCTCTAAGAGCAAAACTAAAACTGGCTTCCCCTCCCCTCTCTCTCTCCCCACTCGCCTTTCATTTGCTTCTTGTGCTGGGAAAGGAAATAGGGGAGATAAAACTGTGTGTTTTACCTATGAAGTTTGGTATGGAGGTAAAGTCAGAGAGGGGAAAGGAATGAAAGAGATGGAGAGCTGGGCTGCATTTAGTCGGGTAAGATGTGGCAGTGGAAGGGGGGAAAACCACACCGAGAGCAGGACACATCTGCTAGGGCCACATGAGAGAGAGGCATGCACACACACGCACGCACACACACGCACACACACGCGTTATGCAAGAACACACATTCCGCGCACCCAATCCCAGAAAGAGACTGCAGTTACTCCCCAGACTGAGAATCACACACACACGCACACATACAAACACACACACAGTTTTCGCTGCATCCACTCCAGCCACCGATCCTCCATCTGTGCGCTGCACAGTGGTCTCACACACGCTGACCAGTCACAGTCAAGGTCACACATCTCTCTTTGCCACTGGCCTGTGGGAATTGGTCACCATGGCCAAACTGGGTAAACTGGGAAAACACAAGAACACACACACACACTTTCTGCATTGAATTCAGTGGATCAGCGGAAGGACAATTGGTCAGACTCGTGCTGATGATAGATCCGTTACACTGTCTTACACACCGCCCTTTACGCAAGTCAGTAAAGACAGAAGTCTGCTCACACACACACACACACACACACAGGGAGTAAGCCATCCTAAATCAAACCAGTGTGTGTGCTTTTGTGTCAGCTGCAAAAGAGAACAGAGGCATATTCTCTCGGGTTTCCTCCCCACCTGTGACGTCCCTCTGTTGTTGTTTGTCTGACAACAGCCAAGCCCCCCCTCCCCCAAAGAAGTCTCAGCCAATCGGATTTCTCGCCTTACTGAGGATTGGCATGTGTGTGTCCTCTTAGAAGCCTCGTACGGAGCTCATCGGCAACATGTAGGCTAGACTCTAGACTACGCTGTGTTGTCGTGCTGCAGCACATTGTGTCGACGATATTAAAACAAGAAGCACACACCCACTGAAATGATCCCATCCAGGCCGCTACACACCCACTATGACAAGGAGCCAATTACAAACAGAGAATCTGGAGACGGAAAGCTGCTCTCAAGCTGGAGAAGTTAATTTAGTCTCAGGAAACATTTAGAGGGAGCTATTTATTGTCTATTTTTAATATTCTGTAATATTTTACCTCCTGATTCACACAACAGCCGACATATAATCATAATCACATCCTCTGCAGACAGTCTGGCAGACACTGCCTCAGCGAGCTGCTGCTTCTCTTGAGCGCTACTGAAACTGTACTGAAATCCAGACAAAGGTGGTGTGTGCTGCTTGGTGTGGAAGCAGGTCTCGTTACCTGGGAGGGGCTCCTGTTTGGGGCAAATCCCCCGGGGCAACGAGAACCGGTCATCGTCGTCGTCTGCCAGAGTGGCCTGGACACCCACTTCCACGGGCCTCCGGCTGCGCATGGAGCCAAGCGCAGGTGATGGGGTGAGAGCAAGGCCCGGGGAGGGCGAGGGGGGCTTGTCCAGCCCCCGGCCAACGGCCAGGCAGGGCGGCCCGTGGCATCGCTTTCTCTTGTGCTCGATGAAGAGCAGGATGTCCGCCAGGGGGAAGGTGGCCTGGCATTGGCCGCAGGTCAGAAGGTCCTGCTCCAGTGAGGGGTGAGCGTCGTGACCCAGCCGGGCAAGCCGGCCCACGGCCGAGCCCGGGTGGTGCCCGTTGAGACTGCCGCTCTCCTCCGAGTGCTCCGAGCAGCGCTCCGACAGCTCCTCCGACGAGACGATGGCCGTGGAGAGGGGCTCGGCTGCTGGCGAGGCAGAGGAAGAGGGAGAAGGAGAGGAAAAGGGAGGGTGGGAGGAAAGGAGGAAATTAGAAGGTGGCAAAAAAAAAAGAAACAACAACCATGTGTTTATATTTTTCTTCTTCTCTCCTGTAATTCAACCCCATTGATACAACTATTTGTGGGGATAGATGACAAGAGAAGAAGTGCACACAAAGGCTTTCTCATTCTGTCACATCGAGGATCAGAGTTAAAGAGTCAAAGCTAAACACAAGCCCGACATGTGGTGCACACAATAAGGGGGTGAGAAAATGTGCCTTGTAATGATAGAAATGCATGTAATGCAGGAAAAAAATGATTACAATGCAAGCTGATCTGGATCACACATCATAAGATTAAATGGTGGGAAAGAATATCCTGAATAGCTGCAAAGCTCAAATCAGATTCCTCAAAGATAACAATTTTATAGCCAATGACAGGGGACGCTTGGAAAATGATGGTTAAACACAGCTCACCAAAAAACTAAATATGTGGATGAGTTTGACTTGCCTAACCTTGTTTGTACAGGTTTTGATCCTGTAATCAGCAGAAGGGAAAACTGTCACAAACATGTCCAACATATGTGCCGGGGGAAGGAAAGAGAAGGCAGGCGGCACAGGGAGAGTGTGTGTGCTTGTGTGTGTGTGTCAGGGAGAAGGAAAAGCTCTTCCCTCGGCCTCGATTACATGTGCCGGACTTATAGTTCTTGGATACCAGCCGCTTGTACAGCAGGAAATCACCCCTAAATGAGCCGTTCAACCCGATTCCTCACCCCTCCGAGGCCGGATTAACTCCTGACTACTTTTTTTTTTTTTTTTTTTTTTAAGAAGCCTTTGTCAAACTCAGACCGTCCTGCAGCGGAGAGCAGAGGAGTGTGAACAGAGCGGCCCCGCTGAATTAGAGAAGCGAAACGGGAGAACACAATTCACTGTCCCTCTTTTAAAGAAAATCTTCCAATCCAAGGTGAAGAGTCTGACTCTGCGCTAGCCGCCTAATGCATGTTGACCTTCTTTACTCAGCCGCCAATTTCACATTTTAATGAACTTAAAACCACTGAGAGTCAAAAAATAGATTTTAATTTTCACCGTCTGGGTGATTGGTACAGATTTTGTCTGATAAAAAGGATAGGGTTCCTGTGCATGCATGTGTAAGAGGGTGTGTGTGTGTGTGTGTGGGAATGCATAAGTGTGTGTGAGAGGGAGAGAGAAAGAGAGGGAGAGGGAGATAGAGTCTGAATGTGGACTACATCCCCTCAAGGAAATATCATTCGAACGGCGCAATCCTGCACGACATCTGTGCGCAAACTGGGACATGGAGATAACATGATAAATTCCCAGCTTGCACCAACAGCACCACCACAACCCCCCCCCCCCCCCCCCCCCCCCCCCCCCCCCACACACACACACACATACACACACATACACACACACACACACACACTCCAACCTATCAACACCCCCCTCCTCCTCCTCCTCCTTCTTCTCCTCTTCCTCCTCCCCACCCTTCTCCTCTTTTGATTTAACTTCAGGTCAACACAACGCCACGCAAGTTACACAACAGCTCCCGAGGGGGGCATTAAATTCACGGGATAAAACAACTAAAAAAATAATAATCTAATGAAGGCTGCATAAAGCCCCTTCACCTCTTAAGTTGAACTCAAGAGTGGATATCTGTGGTTTGACTAAACATGTTGTTGGATATAATGGAGCATGAGGAGGGAGGGTAAGAGACCTAAAAGATTTTTTTTTTTAATACAAAGCAGCTCTTCATGCAGCGACTTCAATTTCAATAAAATCGAAACATGCCTAAAACACTTATTTTGATCTATTTTTAATTGGGTGCAATAAACAGCGAGAGGCGCAAAGAGGAGGATCGTGTGTCTGCACACCATATTAATATGTCAAAACATGCACAACAATGCAATCGCATTTTCCAAAGGTGGAAAATAACATTCAAAAAAATAAAGACGTAAATGTTCTCTTCACTAGATATCATTTTACAAAAAGCTGTGAGCTTCCACCTGTGTGTGAAATCTATAAAACAGCTACAACTAGAAAGGTTCAGTGTGGGGAGGACTGGCTCTCTGCCCCAGATTTGAAATATAATTTCCATCTTGGCAAAATATGAAAATTACTGATAATGTAATTTAATCCGGAGGAAGAAATGTAGAGCTGCAAACAGTGAAAAACTGTTGAGCGATGTTCAAATGTGATACTTAAATTCAGCCCTCCGATCACTGCCTTTTACACAGCACACAGAGGAAGTGTGGCACATGCTGGGAAAATATAGGAAATTAAAGAAATACAGAAAGCGAGAAAAGAAGAGTTAAAAAAAGAAGAAATGATCGGGGAGGGATGTTTGCTTCTGAGCTGGAAGAATCTATGTACTAAATGAAATGTGGTGTGTGTGTGTGTGTGTGTGGTGTGTGTAAGGTTAGAAGGGGGGAAGAAGGCGAGGTCTGTGGGCATATTACAGTGTAGCTGCATATGCTGATTGCAGCCTGCGTGTATGTAAAAAAACGTGATGCACAAAAAATGAGATAGAAAGAGAAAAGGTGGAGGTGATGAGGAGGAATTGTAGATTTGGATATGTGGGTGTGGGGGGGGATCTTCCTCCCTCCCTCCACCACTTTCTTCCTCCCCCTACCCTCCCCATGTCTTGTATACCTTCCCTTTATTCTTAAGAGATCGCCAAATAGTAGCCCGTGTAGATAGGGGTGGCGGTGAAACTGATCAGGTTCAAGTTCAGCGCTGGATTTTCTGATCGCGCTCTGCCTCCTAGCGACGGCACATGGCCATGGTGACTGCGCTGTCACACACAGCCGGGGCCACACACACATACACACACACACTAACTCTCTCTCTCCAAGCCAAACACAGGCGACAGCCAGTCAACATACCGAAACACAATCAAGCACTTAATGCGTAAAGATGCCCCCCAAAAAATATTTTCTTCTTTCTTGAAAACTTGAAGAGCCGCTGAAACGCTACGAGGCGGTGGGGAGTGGGGGGCACATGGCGCGGTGATAAGCGCCACTTTGCTTATCGCCCCGCAGTTTCCAAACACACTTATCTGCTCTCTGGACACATATCAGATGTGTGCATCTAATAAACCTGGAAAATTAAAGCTTTGGTGAGAAATAAACGCCGTGCGTAAACACGGATTCTGCCGACTCGACTAAAAAAAATGTTGTCGCTTTTCCTCACAGGCTGCAGCTGCAACACACCAGAGAGCTGATCTGATGTCTTACCTTAACTGAGCATGAAGCTTTTGGAACCTTTAAGTTTTGTTTGTCGGTCCAAATTTGGCTCTATAAGAAAGAGAGCAGAGGACGACAGGACCGAGCAGTCCTGTTGCTGTTTCTCGCCTCTGAACTCTGAGCTGCAGCGGCTGTGCTGTCTGTTTCAGGAGGAAAGCCTCTCATCTAAACTACACATCAATAAACAGAGCTCACATAAGAGGCATTATTTTTGAAGGTGTGTAAAAATAAATCGATTTGTCTCTACTGCTGCTGCTGATAAGAGTGAGGCAGTTGTAAACAGTAGGACACGAGATTTTTTTCCCCCCCTCGATCCAAAAAATCCACCTCCAAGTTGTTTTTTTTTTTCCTGAAAATAATCCAAAAATAGAACGAGAGGGAGCAGATGAAAACCTGCAAGCAGAGCTTATCAGACAGCGATATTCCGGAGAGAGGAGGTTGATTTTTCTCCACGAAGCTCCGCGGAGAGGACGCGCTCAGCTACCGGGAGCCCTGCGCGTTTCCCACTGACCGGAGCGACCGTGGGGGCACACCGGAGCCACAGCGAGTGCATTTAAAACAGCCTATGAATGCACATTCTCTCCGTGTGACAGAGAAGCAGCACCGACAACACAAAACTTTTTCCTCTCTCTTTTTTGGGGGATTCTCCGTCCGAGCGGCTTTTACGCACGGAGGTGTCGCACTTTTCTCTCCACGCTGTTTAAGTCCAGTTTGACCGCGGGTCCGAGCGGTGCGTCTGGTGTCCACAAGCTCCTGTTTGCGCTGCTTTTCTCCCACCCCAGAAAAACACATTTTTGTGCTGAATGAACTGAAAGGAACCCAGAAGTGACATTTGTTTCTTTCTCTTTTTTTCATCTTTACTTACGCGAAAAATCCCGTTTGCTTAAGTGCTGGGGTTTGCCTTGCTTGCGGCGAGACATGGTGGCTGGAGGCGGCGGCGTTCAGCGCGGATCACATCGGGGAGAGCCGGGGTTAGAGAGGAGACTCCGGTGGGGCAAAAATATCTTCATCCAACGCCTTTGACATCCACAGAGAGAGAGAGGAGGGGGAAAATAAAAAAATAAAATAAATTAGAAATAATACAAAGATGGCGCGGAGGCGAAGATGGATCGCGGGATCGCCGTCATGGCTTTTTTGAGAAAGGAGAGCAGAGAAAAAAGAGAGAGAGTGAGAGAGAGGTAGATGGAGAGAGAGAGAAGGGGAGAGAGATGGAAAAAATGGCAAAAGCCCCCCCCGCCCCCCTCCCTCCCCCCCTTTACCACCCCTCCCCTCACCCCCCCGCCCCCCCCTCTGAGCTGTGCAAGTTCAAGTGCACGGACGTGACGTTCCCGGCGAACTTGAACGTCAGGCGATGGACGGACACCCGACATACAAAAACATGGGCAGGGCCGAGGCACCCGAGTGGGAGTGGGAGTGGGAGGAGGGACGGACGGGACGCGCAATAACAACACCAATGGACGGTCATTAGAGGCAGAGAGAGAGAGAGAGAGAGAGAGAGAGAGAGAGAGGGAGAGGGGGGGGAGAAAGGAGGGAGGGAGGGAGGGGGGGCTGGACATGAGAAATAGACCCAGTGGAAGCCAATGGACACAGAGATCAGGGGGGCCGGACTAGAGGCACTTGGAGGGAGGGAGGAGTGTGTGTGTGTGTGTGTGTGTGTGTGCGCGCGCGCGCGCACAATTGAGAGAGAGAGGCAGAGATGTCTAATGAAAGCAATATGCAGAGAGAGAGAGGTGGACGCAAAACAGGGCAAGGGAAGCCGCGGACAGGAGCGCTCACTGGAGGGGGGCGGATATAATGCTGCTGCATATACTACAGATCGGAGGAGCGTGTGTGTGTGCGTGTGTGTGTGTGTGTGACCAAAGTCTGTCGCATTCGGTGGCCACTGTTTCAGTCCGAGAAAAGCGCGCAACGCTGGCCACAAGTTCACCTGGCAGCGCGCGCGCGCGTGCGTTTGCTTATGTGTATAATTTGTGTGTCATTAAAGCGCGTGCACACACACGTTTAGAGAGATGCACGTGTTAAAAATGACAAGGAGCGCGGCAAACTATCCGGTTGCAGCAGCGAACAGGACGAACAGGTTGAACCGGCAACAGTAACACAGACACGGGCTATAACCTGGACGGTTCCACGCACACGCAGGCGGCGGACTGCGAGCAGGTTATAGTCACACTCCGTCCCCGCAAAGACAAAGAATGAGTCCTGGAGTCTGAAAAGAGTTTGATGCAGTATGTTTGTTAGGATTTATTAGGATCATGAACCGAGGCTGTATCCTGCAGAATTATTTAGATTTATGAAAACTTCACCTTCATATTTTCATTTTTTTCCAACCTGGAGAAAAAAAAACTTTTATTTGTTATTTTATTTTTAAAAATAGAAAACTTCCTGTCTGCTGCCGAGCGTTTGTACTATAAATTAAACTTCCATTCCACTGTGGATCATGTCTGAATCGCTGGAGATGTAGAGTACAGTATGAGTGTGTTAAGGGATGGGGAGGGAGAGGGGGGGTTAAGGGGCACTATAGGGTCCAATGCCCCCTCTGCCTGCTCGCATGTATCTGTCTGTCTGCGTGAAATCCACACTGCAGCCCCGCGCGCAGACCGTGGGAGTGCGAGCGGGCACATAAGCGCCCCGTGTAATAACTTTCAGATGTGCCTCAGGTTCGAGAGCTGCATACAGGCAGGCACAGGGGAGGGTGTGTTGGTGGAGGAGGGGGTGGAGGGTGGAGAGGAGGAGAAGGAGGAGGAAGAAGAAGAAGAAGAGGAGGGGGAAGAGATTGTAAATACTCTTGTAATAAAGGGGGTTTGGTAATATAAGACGCGGGGCTTAAAACGGAAAAGGCGCCGGCGCATCCCGACGCGATACGAGCTTTTTAAGAGCGCAGACATGAAGTGAGGAGACGCGGCGCAGATAAAAATGAGAAGAAGAGAGAGTCACCGCTGTTTTTTGGACGAGGCTGGAAGAGAGAGAGGGGATGGTTAAAAGACGAGAAGCCGGAGAGATTCGTCCTGGAAGCGGCCACTGGCAACAGCGGCGTCCGCAGCGGAGAGTGGAGAAGACCGGAGCGGGAGCAGCGGCGGCCGCTGCGGCAGCGGCGACTCCGGCGATGGTGCTACGGAGACCTGGAGCAACGCGCACTGACCGAAGAGGACGCGCACTTAATACCGAGGGGGTGGAGGGGGGGTGGTGGTGGTGGTGGTAGTGGAGGGAGGCAAGACAGAAGGAGGAGGAGGAGGAGGGAGGTGATGGGAGAGAGACAGAGAGAAGAAGGAGAGAGAGAGAGAGAGAGAGAGAGAGAGAGAGAGAGAGGGAGGAGGAGGTTCAACGTCAAGGGGGAAAAATGCATGACCAGTGAGTGAAATATTTTGCAGGTTGCAACTCGCCGCATGGCTTATTAGACGGACCGGTGTGTGTGTGTGTGTGTGTGTGTGTGTGTGTGTGTGTGTGTGCATGTGCGTGTGCGGGCACGCGCCCGCGTGCACGGAGATTATCCTGCACAGGGTTGATTATCCCGCTTGTGACCGAGTGTCTAAGTTGAGGCAGGAGGAGATTTTCTAACAACAATGTCATCTTCAACACAAAGTGTGTGATGTGGAGGCAGAGGCGCGTCAAGGTGCACTTTGATACTTTATATTAAATCATAAAGATCGCTCACCTTTCTCTAATCTGCACTGACCATTAAAGCTTTGATATTAATTATCTATTATTTGTTTCTTTGCGCGCGCACATGAAAATCAAGCCGGACAATTTAACACGAATTTGTCGAAGGTGGGACACAGAGAGGGAGACACGTTTTAAAGAGAATTATCGTAAGATTTGAGAACACGAGCCGCGCTCTGCCGTGGATTTTTGGAAAATAGATTTAAAATGGGATCATATTTGATCAGAATCAAGGCTGGTGAAAACGGCAGAGCTGCGTGGAGGCTGAGTTTAGATTTTCAGATTTTTTTTCTCTGCGTGTTTTGTCTCGTTGGACACTTTTCAGATTCAGACGAGGTCGCTGAAATTAGATTTCACTTTTCATCAGGTGGAATTAATCTGGGACTTAATTTCATAAAACTCAATGAGTGGCTTCACTTTAAAAAAAAACGCTATGCGTCCTGATGGGCTTTAAAGAAAAATGACGCGTCCTATTAAGGAGCCTAATTGGGGATAAATGAGAGGATTTCAGCTCTCTCTTCTTTTTTATCTTTCGTTGTGCGTGTGTGTGTGTGTGCCCGGGCATCGGGTGTCCTGGGTGGCCTATTGCTGTCTGGATGGCGACAGGCGGCCATCGTACCCGCTAAACCTGATCCAGTAACATTAGAAGCCTTTACAGGCTGCGTGACACGGCGGAGTGTTCGGAGCTGCACCCGGAGTTAAAAACATCCAGGAGAAAGCAGACTTCGTTGTGTTGTTGATTTTTATCATCAGGTTTTATGACTGGTGGGCTTCATTTCACTTGAGGCCGGCGTGGGGCACTCTGTGCGTCATTTGGCACCAAAACTTTAAAAAAGTGGAGCGACAACTGATGGTTTTTGAGACATAAACGAGCCTCGCAGCTCATCTGTCAGGCAAAAGTTGTTCTCCTGATTTTAATAGAGACCATCTTAGCCCTAATTGGTGCCCACCCTTAAAAGGGGGCCCTCGTTCGGCACACACACATCCGAGAGCACTAACCTTGACCTCTCCCTACACCCCGCTCCATCTGTTGGCAACAAAGAGAGTTTTTCCTTTTTCTCTTCCTCCCATCTCCTCCTCTCTCTCCCCCATCCTCCTCCTCCATCTCCTCTGACTTTACACACACGCGCGCGCGCAGACACACACACACACACACACACACACACTCTCCAAGTCAAGGCGGGACATTGATCAAAGCCCGTAAAGCTGCTCGGACTCGGGGAGCGCGCAGGGGAATCGCTATATGTAAATGGCAGCGCGTCGCCAGTTCCGTCATACATCAATCAGGCTGCATGCGTAATGCTGTGGAGGTACAGCAGCACTCTGCGGGGCCTGTGTGTGTGTGCGTGTGTCTGTGTATGTGTGTGTGTGTGCGTGTCTTTTATTTCCTCGTTTAGGATGTAGAAGTTTCGGATCCAGAATCGCCTGGAGTGAAGTTGGAGCCACAGGCCGCAGTCAGGTGTGCGTAAAGATAAAAAGTGATATAGCTGTATATATTTTCTGCGCCATATGTAGGCCACACTCTGCCATCTTTAACTTTATTTCTCACATTCAGCACTTTTATTCGCTTGTTGAGGCGGCTGCAACCTTCGTCAGCCTATATATCCACGACGTGTGTGCAGCGAGCGAACGGACAGCGACGTGCTTTGATGGTGGTTCATAAATAAGTAGCGGTGGGTGGGAGGGAGGGACGGAGGGGGGAGGCAGAATTTAAGCTTTGTAAAGAGCGTGAAAGGAGCGGAGAGGCTACATGGCATCAGACCTGCGGTGGTCACATGCGCGCCTCCCCCTGCACGCACGACAGCTCCGGGGAAATTGAGTGACTGGGGGCGCATTTCAATATATGGAAATGACCGGGGGGCTCCTGAGATAAATCAGCTCCAATCCCTCCACACACACACACACACACACACACACCATCCTGCACACATCACCCCTCCCTCTTTTCCATACTCCTCTTCATACCTTCATGCCTCTCTCTCTCTCTCTCTCTCCAGCCGCCGCTTTTGTTGCTTTTGTCAGAATTTTTACGCGCTGCGTAAACGGACTTCTGCACAAAGTCAGAATTAAAACGCAACATTAAAATGTGTTCATGGGGCCTATAAGTCTTTTTCTTTTTATTAAACAGATCTGATCTCCAGTCTGTGATCACAAACACACACTGACTAAACTCAATTAAAAAAAACAAAACAAAAAAAAAAACAGGATGTTTAACCTGTAAAATTTACACGTGATTTGGCACGAGCAGGCTCCATTCAGAGACACACAGAGGAGGTTTTAAATCGTTTCAGGTGTTTTACGATCTGAACTGAACTTCGTTCACATAAAACGTGGCCTTGAAATTTTAGGATGAAAATTTTGGCCCTTTGATCTGTTTGATCTGCACCTCTTCACTAAATTAACAGTTTAACAATTAAAATAACACAAATAAGAATTTAAAAAATCAGCGCCGTGACGGAAAAAAAAGAAAAACAGTTTCCGAGGGTTTCACGTTTATTTCCGGTGGGAATCACTTCCAAACCCCCCCCCCCCAAAATCACACATCCCCATACATACGTGCACATACAGCACCAACCAAAAGCTTTGCAATAAAGGGAGCGGGGTGGATTTCACAACGTGCCATTATCACATCGGGGGATATGCGCGCACGCCGCCGCGTCAGGCCGGCGGTATTAGATGAAATCAGACGGGATTACACGGCTATAGACCAAATTATCAGACCCCCGCTTCTCCCACACACACACACACACCACCACCACCACCACCACCCCATCCATCTACTACTCCCTCTCTATCACGCGTGCCCCTGATGCGGCCACATCCTCCAAACTTTGTGCGACCAGATGATTCCTGTTTACGCTGAGTGTGTCTCACTGTGCAGAGCGAGTCTTTACATTAGCTGGAAAAGCTCTCATTTTGCTGCTCTGGGACCAGCTGAAACTCTCCCTTCAGAGGACTCATTCAAGCCCACCCCACACCCGCTGCAGACTCCACGGGGTCCGGTGTCTTTACAGAGTTACGCACCGTGCACATTCCACTCCACCAAACCCACCACCACCACCACACAATCCACATCCACCCATCCATCCATCCATCTGCCTGTAATGCACGGACGTGTTTATGGCCGCCGTAGTTAAGTCGTTGTTAATTTTACACTAAACGGGTTGTTATGAAGATGAATGACGGGAGGAGAATGGCTCACTCGGGACTGATTTGTGTTCTGAGAGGAGCCTATAGCTATAGGGATCCATAAAGGCAGCAGGAGATGTGAGGCTGGAGTGGTCTGGAGGGGCCTATTTGTGCTGCTGATGTTGAGATGTTCTTAAACGCATCATGGTTAAAAAGCTGCTGATGGTTTGAGGTTTGACTGACAGCTGGCTTCCAAATCACTCCCAACAACTGTGTGAGTGTGCGTGTTATATCTTTAGAAAAGGTGAAACTCTAACAGAGTAACAAACAGATCAGTGGTCAGTTAACTAAATGTAATGATAAAAGCCGCCTGCTCTTCCCTTTGAACAGCTGATACATGCACATAAACACCCTTTAAAGAAACCATCAGGGCGTCCAGAGCGTTGATCCAGTTGTTGGACTGTTGTATGATCTCACCTGAAACCTCTTTAATCCCTTAAAATCAGACATCCAGACCCCCGTCACAAATCCAAAGCCGCTCCAACGAGGTGACTTTCATTCCTGAACAGCCCCAAACACGGACTCCAGCGCCCCCTAGTGTCAGACACAGGCAGTGTAAGAGCGCACGGAGAGAGGGAGAGGAGGAGGGGGTCCGCGGAGGGCCCGCAGCGTCAGTCTGAGCTTCAGGATTTGATTTTGGGGGGATTTAAATTTGATAACAATGTTATAAATATTCATTTCAATCAAGACAATAAAGGAGAGCTCGCAGAGGAGGTGGTTTGTGTTGAATGCAAAGCGAAGGAGACACGGAGGAGCTGCAGGATATAAGAAAAAAGCACCGAGTCTGAGGGATTTCTGTCTTTTCGAGGTTCAGATTATTGATTACTGTTATTGAATTATGTTTCCAGATTGCAGTAATCCTTTGATTTAAACGCAGTAGAGCAGAGTGCGTGTGAGTTTAAGACCAAAACCCTGAAAACCACGAACAAACATCAGCTCCTCTCCTCCAGCTGCACGCTGACATGATTTCTATTTTATAGAAGAACAGAGTTGATTTGAACAAAAACATTTAAACACGTTTTAGATTTGTTCTTCCTAAACACATTGTTATTTTATTTTATTTGAGTCTCTGATCAGTCTGTAAAAATATGTATAATACTTCTCCGTCTAAATTCAAGTTATTATTATTATTATTATTATTATTATTATTATTATTATTATTTAAAATAAATTCTTTACAATAGCAGAGAGCTGACGGTGACGGTGTCTCTCTCCATCAGTCAGTCTGAGGATTATTAACGCTGTTCTGGGATCAGCGGATCCTGATGAACTCGGATCCAGTAAATCTTCTTCCGTGTTTCTGTCGGGATGGAGTCTGAGCGGGCCTCGGAGCTCAGAGATAAATCGTGTATTTTTAATGAATATCAATAGATGAACTCAAAGCCACGAGCCGGCTACCTAATTAGATTAAGCGGCGGCGCGGTGCCGGATGGGGGAATAGTGCGGTAATGAATGCTATGACGGCAGTGATTTTCTAATGGGCTCTGAAGCGCTGCCGAGGAGCCAGAGAGCAGAGGGGGCCTCTCACACGGAGAGGGAGGGGGGACGTAACAAACCTGATCTGACGTGACACCCTTCTGTTTCCAGCAGCGTCACCTCACCGGAAAGTACCGACCAAGTCCGATCACACGATCACGTCACACATGAACTTGTGAGTTCTTGATCCGAGCAGGGCAGAGTCACACAGTCTGACTCACGGCTCACCAATATCATCATCCTGAGGGATCCGTTTATGTGATGTCCTCATAAACACCAGAGTCCAGTCAAAGAGGTCACTGGACTTCAGATTATAGAGTTAGAGCAGCGCGGGCAGACTTCCTAAACTGTTGCACCTGGATGATACACAGTGATCTCAGGAAAGAACAAAAACAGGACAGAACTATCAAACGCTGAGATGTTTGAGACGAAGTGAGGAGACAGACGGAGATGTTCACGTTTACAGAAAGTGAGCAGAGATTTAAAGCAGAGTCTGAGAGCTCTGACAGCAAACGCACCGCCTGCCTTCATTTGAAGTCCTGATCAGGGGGTTGTTGTCAGGATGTGATGCTGAGTGCTTGATTTTATTCACCATCATCACCATCGGATCCATTTTCATGTCAGCATTTACAGATTTTGTGTCTGGACGTCTGGATTATCTTCAACAAAAAGCTGATGTGGGCATTAGTTGAAATCAACACAAGAATCCTGAATCAATAGATTCAATCCTAAATGTTTGATTCATCTATAAACTGAGGACATTTAGGAGAAGAGGTGTCGCTTATTGGTGCATTTATGAAAATCACAGCTCAGTTCTGAAGTTTGTCAGTATTCAACAGATATAAACTTTGCTCTGGCAGATAGCAGGGGCGATGCAATATACCAGAATTAATGACAAATATGATATTTAAGAAATGATCATGGTAATAATACACACATGAGAATACAGTGTGAAAGTTTAAGATGAATTTCTTTCAGATGAACTGTCCACATTGAGAGAACACTGTTATCATGAATTCTTTTGGTTGCAGTGAAATCTGATCATCTGTAGCAGAGCCTTAAAATCAGAAACACATTTTTTATATTGTTGAACAGGTTTCATGATGAGCGAGTGACAACAGGCTGCGGCTCGGCCATGACTCCAGTTCATTTTCTCTCTGCTTAGTGGGAGAAATGCTGTTCAGCTTTTTGCATTACTGCATTACTTACCACTGAAGAGAATAAATAAATGCTCATTAACTGATTGGCTTTTAAACTGTGAGCTTGAAGCATCATACGAACAGTCTGAAAAGTCCATCACTGATCTCTCTGCTCTACTTCAAACCATGATCACAGTGAATCTGGATGAGCTGCAGGGACTAAGTGGTCTGCTGTTATTTAGAGGAGAATCAAAAGCTCTTATTTACTACCATGGAAAACTACATACTGCACAATATACAGTTCAGTGTACCTACAATGTACATTAATTGACATTTTCTTTATTTGTTTTTATTATTTTACTCTATAAATGATTGTCAGCACAACCACTCAGCGCAGTCACCTGCGTTCAGCTGACGCGGAGTCTCTTCCATTGGTTTCACAACGAAATTTAGTTCACCAGTTTCACCACAAGGGGGCACTAAAGAGCCTGAAACGCTTCTCTATGTCGAGTCCGAGCAGCTTTCTTCTGGACGGATTATACAGAACATGAGCGGTGTGGTGGGCTCATCATTTTTCCTCAGGGGCAATAAAGTTGAAGTTTGACATGTTGGAGTTTGCATATTGGATGTGTGTGTGTGTGTGTGTGTGTGTGTGTGTCATTGTTGTACAGTTTGCTCGTACTATATATATATATATATATATATATATATATATATATATATATATATATATATATATATATATCACACACACACACACATATATAGTTAAATATTTTAATAAAGTTGAAGTTAAAGTTTGACTGTGCACATTGTGTGTATTTATGTATGTATACATATTGTTCTGAAAGAAAACCCTCTCCGTTCACCTCCAGGACATACACAACATCATACATACACCTGAGAAGTGCGTTGGATCTTATGATGTTAAAGTGGATTTCCATGTTATACCAGGAACATAAATCGTGATCTGTCATGGACCTTAGAGGCAAATAATAACAGAGCAACAATAACTATATATACTATATGATAACTATATAAGTCAGAAAGCTGCTCAAAGCCAGGCTGAGGAGGCTGATGAGAAAGCTAACGTTAAGCAGCCATGGGGGAGCTGGGCTCCTCCGCTGACTCTCACTTTCCATGTGTGTGTATGAATACACTAATCTTCACATACACTGTTGCACACTGAAGCATATTAATCTGCTGTTTTTCACCGTTGTCTACTCCTACACCGACACCTTTCCACTAGTAAAAACTAACGTTTGCAGACTGACTCATAGAGAAACACACTCTGTCTGCTGGGTGGCTGCAGGAGCACTCACCTCTGCCCTGGTCCGCGTGGTTTGGAGTTGGTGGTGCAGGTAGGAGCTTCGATCCCAGGCTCAATCCCCACACTGAACTTCAGGTCGCGCCTGACGGCCGGCCCGGGCCTTGCTGCCACTGCGGTGAAAATGACTGGGTAGGTGAATGAGTGAATGAGTGGGTGAGTGATGTAAAGTTCTATAGAAATTGTGACAGCTCATCTCTGGGTCCATGATAAATGCAAACATTTGGTGAGTCATCTGTGATGAGGAAAATCCAAATGTTGAAATTTTCCAGACATTCTCCATTATCTGCAGGAAGAGGAAGTCCATTCCTTGAGTCAGGAGTCCAAAATAAAAGACACATTTCACAGGCCCGTGGAGTCCTGTTACTATACAGTAATTTATTTATTTATTATTTCTATATTTCATATTTTTAAACCTGCCTCGGGATTTTCCTCACTGACTATAACGGGTCAGAGATGGAGTGCAGTTTTATTGTGTGAAGCAGATTGTGTTGCATTTTGTTCGTATGAGAAGTACTGTACAAATACACTCTGACGTGTGTGTGTGTGTGATGTGCGTGTATACATACTTTATGTTTGTATGTTTGAGGTCATTCGTCCCTGTGTCACATGAAATAAAAATGGAAATGGGAGCCAACCAAATACTTGATCTATCTCTAATGGTTATGGGAGGAAACATATTTAATATATATTCAGTTTGAAATGTAACATGTTCATTGGCTGTGAAGTACACAGACTGACATTCAGACTGACAGCGAAATGTCTCCAATCTCACCACAGGGTGGCAGTAGAAGCCAGAGAGGGGGACTACCAGTGTCAGTACACACTGTAAGATGATGATTATCTTCATATAACATCTATCATTATAATATTATGTCTCAAAAATACAAATACAAAAGTAAGACTAGGTTAGTCCAAATGTTCTTCCCGCAGCAGCTCCTCTTCTTCTCTCTTCTCATCATGAAATAAGCAGATCCAAGAAAACGCTGAAACATGTTTTACTTATATATCAGTAAAAGGCTGACCGTGTATTCTTCCAGTGTGTTTGCACCATTAAAAAAAAATAAATCATCACTATCACATTCACCATGTCACAAAGGCTGTCAAGTCACAGACTCACAATACGATCTTCTTCCACACAGTCTTTTATTTGTAAATAATAAAAATGAACTCTTGAATATAAAACATACACATCAGTAGAGCCACATCTGTTATACAAACAAGAACTGTTGCAGTGAATACTTAGTCTTTCGTCTAAAATTGTGGTTTGGGAGTGGGGAGCCATGGGCTGTAAACAATCAGTATTCCTGGAGTAATACTGACAAAGGAAAGGGCAGTCGGCCACACCGCCAAGGGTTTCAACAGAAACATCCGCAAAATATGTCTGCAAAATCAGATTTCTCATTGGCTTTAGAAGTCCAGTCCAAACCAATAGTAATAGACGCGGGGGCGAGGGGGACGGTGGGGGGTGAGGGAGGGGGTGGGGGTTGAGGAGAAGAAAGTAGACTTTGCTCCAATTGGTTCTGCTTGTTTTTCTGCAACTGGGACGAGAAAAATGAAAATAAAAATAAAGGCCTATTAGCGCCCCCGTCGTGCCTCAGCGCCGCTCAGCGGCTCGAGCACATCCACAGGACGCAAAGATTCCCTTCAACGAGACCAGGAATGTTTGTGTGTCAGCGATGTTCTGTCGGTTCATTACTTCGGTTCAAGCCGCTCATCCTGGTTTGTATGTACAAGTGTGTGTGTGTGTGTGTGTGTGTGTGTGTGTGTGTGTGTGTGCATGTTGGTGACGGGTGTGCGGTCAGATACACTCTTTTTTATATTCATATAACTATATCTTTATAATTTCTGTCAAACTCATAATGATACTTCATATACATTTAGCTGTTATACACACATTCTCTATCTCTGTCTCTACCCCCGACTGTGTTAAACTACAGTTTAGACACCTACACCCTCGGATACGCCAGGGGCTCGAGTATGCTCAGTACTACAGAACAGCACTGTTGTTCAAAGGGTTCAAAACCAAACCAAACTAACGAACAAAAAAAACCCGAAACAAAGAGAATTTTTTTTCTGGAGACTTTGTAACATGTATATTTAGACCCAGAGTGGTAGACGTGGCCTGGGCGGAGTTGATCCCCTCCCCTATTGGTCCGCTCCTGTTAGGGGGGGCGGGGATGGCTTGGCTTTTCTCGGTTTGTATTCATATTCAGTACGAGCAAACTGTACAAGAACATGCAACATACAAGCTGGCCTAAAATTATGTGGAACTAACACACATAGTCTAGTCTTTTTTTCTGTTTTTGTTTTTTTGAGAATTGTTCCTTAATTTGTCTCGTCTTCTATTTTACAAAAAAGTAGAGAACAAAACAAAAAAACGAAACAAACGGAACGAAAGAAACGTGCATGCAGCTTTGGGGGGGCCGGGAGCGGGAGTGGTGGTGGGTAGGAGTGGGGGTGTCCCCGAGTCATGCTTGCTCCCTCCTACAGGGGGAGTTTGAGGGTTCAGGAAGGGGGAGGAGCCCGGGGGGTGTCGGGGGAGGGGGTGAGGGTTTGAGGGTTTGGGCAAATGGTGTTCGGGCGAATGTGACCTGACCTTTATCGTCGGCCATTGGCGCACCGCCGCTCGAAAAGCAAACATACACGTACACAGAGGGAGTCTGCACCTTGACGGTGCCGTTCTGAACTCTGGGCAAAACAAAGACAGAAAAAAAATGATTCCAAATGAAAGAATAAAAAGCAAATAAGTCGATTTGGCCTCTATGTTCTTTCGTCTTTGTTTGGACAAAGAGCAAAACCTTTTGTTTGCCTCTGTCTCGGTAAAGGAGTCAAGCCTCTCTTGTGCTTGCTTTCATACGTCACAACAAGGCTAAGTATGTGCACGTGCGTGTGCAGGTTCCCTTCACCTGAAGAGGAGACAAGACCGCCGCCCCCACGTGCTCATTTACGATGATACTGTTACCACGGTAACACCGGCAGAGACAACAGCCAACCTTCTATGCGGCGGTGTAGCTGCATCGGGTTACTACCTCCTGTTTACGCCGCTCATCCTTGTGGCGTAGCAGTAAAAGCTCTACTCTGATTGGCTGGAGGGCTACTAGGTGGAGGACTCCACTTTGATCGGGTGCTCTGATAAGGGGCTGCACACCAAAGTTAAGGAGAAAAACAAAGAGAGAACATCAGAGGAGAATGTTGGACGGAGACCTCCACCGCTGCAGCTCGGAGGAGAAAACAAAGAAAGCAAAGCTTTGAAAACAAAAAGGCATACGGAGGAGGAAGAGGGAAGGTGTGAGACGTGATTGTCAGACTCCAGCTAAGCTTTGATTGGCTAGTTCTGTCTCTCCCTCTCTCTCTTTCTCTCTCTCTCATTCCCTGTCGCTCCGTCTGGCTTTTCACTGGTTGACCGAGGACTTCTCGTCGTTGTCCTCGGGGCGTGTTCTCGCCCTCTGCTCAGTTCTGGTCCAGTAGCTGTGGTCCATTATTTTGTCATTTAAGGGATACTCTGGGGGGGGTTTAGGGTGGGGGTTTGTTTTGTGGTCACCGTTCGGTCACTAGGACCGAACGCCTGGTGGCGGTCCTGAGCTGTCCAATGACGTCTGAGACGCCAGCCGCGTGAGCGGAGCTAATGTAGGGTCCACCAATGAGGACGGCGGAAACAGTTTGTACCAGCCAATCACCGTGCTTGAGAGGTCCAGCTCCTCCAATAGGATCTGTGCTACACCCATGAAACATTTGTGGTCCAATCGTCCATAGTCGCCCCATACTATGACCTAGAGGAGAGAATGGTAGAGATAAGTATGTCATCAACGTGTTTATGAATCATTTCTTATATAGGAATATAGGAAGTCATGAGGCTTCAAGTCAGGAGCACATGACTCAGGTCTTTAAATGCTTTTAGACAGACTCTAAGTCAATAATGCAGATCTGCTTTGAAGTGTTTTGAAACTAGGTTTGGGTCAGCTTCTGGTGTTGTTGGTCCGATCCATTGTACAAGCTTAAACCAGTTTGTTTTTCGGCAAACTAACTGTTGTAGCTGTTGCAAATTACAGTGAGACAGCAAGCAGCTCTCAGCAATGTCAGCCATCTGATGAGCGCTCGCTATGTTTGCAAGGTAGCCAGCCAGCGAGTATGCAGCAGAAGTACAAAAGCTTTTTTTGATCCACTCTCATCTGCCCTGTTAAAGTTATTGCATTACGCTGTTAATACCAACTCCACACTTCCTGTATCTGTTTCAAATTAAAAGCCCTCTAGTGTTTCACTGTACATAAACCCTTCATTTTTCCACAAGGCTTTTACTGTGAAACATTTGCAGGAATATGTTGTGGGAGGTGGTGCGCTCCTGGTTCAAACCTCAGCTGGGGCCTTTCTGTGATGTTGTGGAAAGCTTGCAACTGAATGCTGTCAAATACGATGTAATTATAATTTCCCTTTGAAGCTGTGTTAGTTTATGTTCAATAGCCAGGATATTATTTGAATGAAGATGGTTAATAATTATGTAAGATCTGTGTCCACGCAAAGCAGGTTTTTGTCAACATTTGAGACAAGAATCTTCTTTGCCTTCCACTCCCAGGTCAATTCTCACAGCAATTAAGTCTATTCAAGTCGAAAGTCTCAAGTCTACAGTTCTGGCAGAGAGATAATTACACTATAATGTGGTCATTTTCTGTTAAACCAGGACCTAAAAGCTTCTCTATTGCATGACATTAATCAAAAGAAGTTTCTATTTAAGTCTTTTTATAGACATTCTCATTACAAAGTGAGCAATGGTTTGCTCGTTCAGTCTGTTTAAGACTAAGGTGTTATTAGGTACACCCCCCGCCCACACACTCACCACACTCAGAATATTACCTGAAGCACCTTGCCCTGGGGACTCTCATCAAAGAGCAGGTGCTGCTGGTAGAGCGGCTCCAGGGTCTTTCGTGCAATCTTGGTTTTCTTTTTGGCTTTACAAGCTCCATTATCCAGCAGGTACACCTTGACATATGGAGCTGGGGGTGGAGGGATGAGGTGAGAGGGACCAAACAGAGAGAAAGAAGGTGGAGACGGGAGAAGAAGAAATGGGAGAAATCAGCTTTGTTGGGTTGGCATGTGTTTGAGTTCAGGTATCAGACAGAAGTGCCTCCTGTGTGTGTGTGTGTGTGTGTGTGTGGTCACCTGGGAGGGATTTGGAGCCTGGTTTGGAGGTAAGGCCTCGTGCCCTGATCACCTCAACCTCTAGCTGGCCTTTCTTATCCATCAATCCGATCTGAACATCACCTGTGTGTGTAGGAGACATATGCAAACACACATCCAATCCACATTTAGACACACAGAAACTATGTTTAGCATGCCCATTTTAGTTCTTCAGCTCAGTGTTTGAAGCACATGAACAAAAGATGAAATATATTCTTCTATTTATATATAGAATCTATTTTCTCTTTATGTTTGCATTACAAATGTACGATGCTGGGGTTTGGTCTGTGCTGTGGAGCTGATGGAGCCATCACTCACCCATGGCAGGCGTTGCCAGTGTTTGCCGGCCAACCAGTTGACCCGGGCCTAAACCATCCAGGAAGTCACTGAACTGACTGTCAGCACCTAGCCGCATACCTGAGAAGATCAGACTGACACACACACACACACACACACACACACACACACACACACACACACACACACACATTATTCAACAAGCCATACACACTACTCAAAACACATATAAGATGCCAGAAGCAGGAACAATATGTCTGTAACTGTGATGTCTAGTGTTTTAAAGATGGTACTGCAGGTCATTCAAAACGAGTCGTCTTTATCACGTTTGGGCTCATGGAGCTTTTTAGATCAGGCAGAATCTAACGTTAACTCTATTGATCCACTTTGTTAGATTTCTTTTAAGGCCATAGTACGTTTTATATCTGGCAACCCAGAGGGTTGACACGGGCCATGATCACAAAACACACCGTAAGACTGTAGTATTGCTGTCAAGGAGCTCATATTTCAGTTGATCGTGTTTCCTTAACCTCCGATGACACAGCATGGTCATTTTAACACTTAATACAGTAAAATATCTGACATATTGTTCTCTAACAATGTGAGGAGAAGAAGCAGCTGGATTCAGCTGATGGAAATCACTTGCATTAGTCATTCTTGGGAGGAGGGCTTATGGTGTTGTTTGTTGGGTCTTGGCTGTTGCTGGAAGTTGCAGCAGGGATACAGTCACATGCTAACACGGTTGTTCTCACTTTCCCTCTGGTTGCTATTGGCAGCCAACGTATGGCTGTGCTTTGTGCTTTAAACTGCCTGTTTACTCCACTTACATAGCAGTCAATGTTAAATATATAAGTAAATAAATGATTTGGAAAATTTGATCATTTACAGTTTACAGATTTTTCAAGTCTTTGTTGACATGGTCTAATAATGGATAATAATAATATGCAGCAGAGAATGTTCATATTTTTAAGAGCAAACCTTTTTTATATTTATCAATTTGTCAGTTTATATTTTCATCAGTTACATTATTTTCACTTTTATTTATTTATCTAGTTAGCTGACTGTCTATTTATACATTCTAATGGGTTTTAAATACTTTATTACTATTATTTTTTGGTCTATTTTATTATTATTATTAGTAGTAGTAGTAGTAGTAGTAGTAGTAGTAGTAGTAGTTGTATTGCAGTATTGGTGAGATAGTTTGTGTTAACAGGGTGTGATGGAGGTTTGGACGTTATTGTGTGAAACACTTTGTGTTACATTGTGTTTACATGAAAATTGCTACACAAATAAAGTCTGACTTTATACTTAATGCAGTGCTGCCCAAGGGGTCGAAGGTCACGGCCATTCAGTGTTGGTTTCTGCCTGTAATGTACAAAGATTCTCTGGATTCTCTGAATCTTTGAATAATGTTATGGATTGTAGAAGGTGAATCTTCTTGCTTGTGAACCTTCGTGGACGCCCCTCTCATATCTGATCATGATACTGTTATCAATGTATGTTTCCAACGAGCCTGTTGACCTGTTTATGGAGCCTTTTGTTGCTCCTGTCCAAACCTTTTTGAAACATGCTGCAGCCACTAAAAATACTTTTCTCCATTTGAACATCTGTAGTGTATTCAATCGAAGGTAGGCTGAGATGGATTTTCAAATCAATGTTTTACACAGCGTCCAAACTTTTTTGGGAGAGTGGTAAATATGTCAGTACCGTGGTAAATTATTTAAAAAGTTTCTAAAACAGGACGTTTTTATTTATTTCAGAGTCAGACCTGAGTCTTTTATTTTATCCAAATTTATGTTTTTAATATCTGTAATATCTGTAATAACTAAAATGACATTCATTGTGTACCAAGCACGTCTTCTTGCTTCCGTTAAGTTCCTGCTTTCTTAAGTTGTTAGTGTTGTTAAAATGTTCTCTTTAAATTTGTCTTTGTCCAGTTCTGTCACAGTAAACTGCACACACACAGCCCACAGAACCCTGCATTCTGCGTCCACACGCAGGTCTCCCCTTCAGCGTGTACATACTTCCCCTCAGAGCTGTAGCTGTTCATGCTGCCATCAGTCGACTCTCTGCTGGCCTGCCGGTTCATGGCCGTCCCTCCCCGCGGGTACTCCACGGCCATGCCCGTCTCCACGCTCCTCTGGATGCTGCTGCTGCCAGCCTTACCCACCTTTTTGCCTGCTGACGTCTCTGTGACAAACACAGAAAAGATGTGTGAAACAATGAGACTTTGTAGATGCCATTTTAGCCAAGGCTGCTCTCAGTTATCAGGTTATCATGTCATACCTACCCAAAACCCTGACAAGCCTGATAACTAGAGGCTTATAGAGGTTTATCTGTTCATTTACAGGCCATCCCATGCAAATTCATATCCCATGGTGACCTCACCAACATCCCAAAACATAATAAGATAAATACATGGCAATTTTTAGGATGATAATTGTGTAGAAAATCACAAAGGAATGATCTCTTGTTTTTTAGGTGATGAGGTCACTGCAGGAAGAGTCAGTCAGTTGAGTTGAGTTGAATGTTTGGCAAGGATGTAAAAGGTAAAATTCAGAGGGTTGAAGATATAAAGGAGGAGTTCAGCTCTTTTCAAAGACGACTGTTCAGTCCACACAGAAAGAATGACAGTGTTTCAGGCAATGACGTAAAGACACAGAGTCAGATTTAGTTTCTTTTTTATACGTTGCAGCAATCGGACGACAGAGGAAAGTATTCCTGACTCAGCCGCTTCTTGTAGAACTGAACCATCCCTTTAACACAATGATGACAGGAGAGGGTGGAGTAAGGAAGCGTGCTGCAGACAGAGTTGAGGAAGCGCTGCAGGTGCTGGAGGAACTAGGGTCTGTCAAACGGAGCTGCTCCTCTCTGTGGCTCTCTCTCTGCCTGAGTTTGGTCAACTCAGCCTGCATCTGCGTCTCATAAAACTTTACTGCTTAACTTATTCTTTAGCATTTCAATGTAATTAAAATAACTAAAGTTACATCTAACAGCTGCTGCAGTGTATTTTTAAGTGTTGTATAATATAAAGCCATGCAGCTTTATCATGCACCAGCAATGAACCTTTATGGCACCTACAAGTCCTCAGAGACGTCACCTTTAACGTTTATGTCACGTTTACTTTTATTCCTGTCTTACAGAGTCTGACTGTCTTCCTTTCAAACTGTCTGTCTGTCTGACTATTGCTTTACCTTTCTGTCTTTCCGCCGCCTTACCCGCCGCCTCTGAAATAACACACATAACAACAACAAATCCAATAAACAACAACATGAGAAACAACAGCAGCACTGGAAACAGGTGAAAAATGATCCAAATGTGTGTTACAGCTAGAGGCTGTTGCAATGAATGTACAGTATTTATGTGCGTGTGTGTGTGTGTGTTTAACTGTCAAAGCAGTTTGTTTCTGTACAGACAAACACACATCAAATCCATAAATAAATGAATCTATTATAAACATTTAACATGTGGAGACAATAAACTCTTGACGATAAAATGAAAGGTACTCTGGGGGAAAGGTGTTTGTTGACGTGTATCATAACAGACTGTTTCTCAAACTATGGTACTAGTACCACTGGTGGTACGTGACCTCCCTGTAGTGGTACTTGGAGGAATCTCTCATACATATTTTTTTAATTAAATAAATTAATTTAAAAACATATTATACATATGAAAATATGACAAAGTTAAATTATAAACTGGCTGGAGTGTCATTTAAAATAAGTTGTGCATTTCCTGAAATGTTTGGTTCCAATACCCTGCAACGTTCTCACCCACTGCATGCATACATGAGCTCAGATGTGGTTCAAAACTCTGCAATCGTGGCTCCTAACAGGAAATATCAGGAGGACCGCTTTCCTACAAATGAGCTCTGGGTCTTGAACTGGTTTCATTTAGGATTCAGCAGTCAACCATAAATAACAGTAGTAAATCTGCCTCCTGTGCCAACTGAAAGCTGAAAAGAGTCAATCTAGACTGCTGTTAACGTCAGTGGTTGTACTTTGATTCTGAGGAGGTATGCAGTGTAAAAAACTTTGAAAAACACTGTCCTAACATCTTTTTTGGAATATTTTGACACCTGTTTATTTCTGTCTGTCTATAGCTCTGCAGCCACAAGCTGCCTCTGCTGTCTGCCCCATGCTCATGACATGCATCTGATTTCTATAAGAGACAGACAGAGCACCAGATACAAAAACGAATCGCTGCACCACAAGACTCGATCATAATGTATCACAAATATTAACTGAATTTTAAAGACATTCCGTAAAAGGAAATGTGAATCACTGCTTGTTTCCATCCAACGGTTATTAGAATATTAGCTGGTTCATGAGATAAGCAGTAGGTGGCGCCAATTCTCCAGTCAGAAAACCAGAAGAAGACGGCGCAACAAGATGATGCTGATTCAAGAAGTGCTGCTTGAACTTCAAACAGTGAAGAACAGTACAGGAAACAAGAAGCGGATGAGACGATTGTGTTTGTTTCATGTATTAATGTTAGGAAGGTTGCATCAGATCTGCGTGCTGCCATCATGGACGGAATATAGAGCTGTGGCAGCCACGAGGACCTGTCAGAACTTGGAAACTGGAAAAAGATTTATCATTGGGTAAGAGCTTTAACTCTTTTTGAAAAAAACAAACGTCAAGCAAGTGTAAAAACTTCTTTTTTTCAGATTTTGCCATTATTTTACAATCATATGTTAACGTATCCAACAGCCTCTCTGTCCTCTGGGATTGTCTCTTTTTTTGCTGCTTCAGCTCTACTGATGAACATTTTATATTAGCCTTTTAACTTCTCCCATCATCTGCCAAAGCCAAACACTGAATGATTTACCACACAATATAAAGCAGACTAGATGCTGTTCGAGGCTGCCAGTCTTCTTGGTGATGGTTTTATTATTTACAGTAATCACACTAATGTCTTCATTGTGGAGATGTTTCTTTGAAGAAACGACAAACACAGCGACCTTCAGTGAGGGTCTGGTAGGATGAGTAGGCCTGCTCTTCTTGTGTGATGCGTATGGTGTGATGATTTCTCAGACTGATCCCTGACCTGTCTGGCTGAGTTGCGAGGTACTCCGGCTGCGTCTGGATGGCAGGATGGCGACAACACGTTGACTGAGGCTCGAGCGCCGCTTCTTGATCCCGCTCCCGAGGCTCCCGAGCGCCGTGTCTGATTGGCTGCCGTCAGTGTGCTCCATGCCATAGATCTCCCCGCTAACACTGGTGCTCTTCATCATGTGGCGTCCCGTCGCGCGCATGGCCCTGCTGATTATCACGGTTCACAGAGACATGACATGATGTCAAAGTTCATTTGGTACGACTTCATAAGCCCTTTCACTGAGAGCAATGATACACAGAGAGTGACTGTGGGTACCTGAAGCGTCCCCGGGGTCTCTCTGATTGGATGGACATGTAGCTGGTGCTACTGATGCGAGAGGCACTGCTGGTTCGAGAGATGGCTGACACGTCGCTGACATCACTGTCTGAGGACTTATGGGAAACATTCTCACTGCTCCTCCTCCGGTCCTTATAGAGCTGCGGGAAACAAACGTCACGGGCAGTGTTGTTGGCACATAAAGTATAGAAAGCATATGCTGAAAATCAGTCTGGACTAATTAATTAAAATGTTAATCTTACTAGTAGGAATTCTAATTAAAGATATCTACAGTACACGTCTCACTCACAAATCTTTCATCACAGCAGAACTTTTCCACAGCAGCTATTTTGACATGAAATAGTTGTGTAAACATAGGTGTTACCAGTGACGCTAATTAAGGTTCAGTTCCATTTAGTGCAGCAGAGACTTTCCAGTGAGCCAACACACACCACAGCAGCACCCTGACCCTGTCTGACCTGAATGGAACAGGATCTTTAGTATCACTGATAACCCCTGTGTTGACCCGGCTGTTTCATGTCAAAATGGCTCTGTAACTTCATTACAACTTTTAGCACTGACTACTGTTCATTTCATTTCACATATGTGAAATACAACGTGACACTGTGACACTGTATAGAAATGACTATTACCAATAATTACTTCAAAGTAAATCTATTTTTATGACCAGTGATTTCTTGCTTTATCTTTTAGAAATTACATTTGAAATGTAATCAACCAAACTACTGTGCTGACAGGTATATCCATATGCATTATAAATGTACTTTAATTTCCAATCATCTGAAAGTGAAACGCCACAGTAACCACCATGTCCAGAGAGCTCTGTGTGTGGGATATGGGTGGATGGATGTACTGTATTGAAAGTTTATTTTTGTGGTAATGTTGTGCTATTTATGTATTTATGTGAGGCTTTGTACAGACTGTGGCAACAGAACAGACATGTTCTGACACAGAATTGAAGAGGAAGTCACCATGATATTTCTTCTAGTGAAAACTAATCAGCATTTGTCAGTCCTACTTATTAAATAGTAAAAAGATTAGCCATCACCATCATGTGAACACAGCTCTACAGAGCATGTTTAGTGCCTTTGAGCTCTTTGTTCCTTTTTGGCAGAGCGATCTAATGTGATCTAACCCTCACAGGCCCTGCCCAATTCTTTTCACATGCTACCAGGTCATCAAACTCCAAGTACCAATCTTCTCTGAGTGACACTGATAACTCCTGTACTTTCTGTACAAGCTCCAGGGTCCTGCTAGTGCACACGATGACTCACTGCTGCCATGGCTTATTATAACGTTTAATGAACGTTAGCCTTCATTAATGTTATTAATTACACCTGTGCTATCCCTGCAACGCTGCTCTGAAAAAATAAAATAAATGCCTGTATGATACTCAGGGAGATGTCGGCCTCTACATATGCACACACAGCACTAAAACAAAGAAAACACCTGTGTGGGTGTGTGGGGCCTTTAAATGCATATTACAATAATAACCTTATTAATTCTGGATATAGGATTTGAATAAAGTGTGTTTGGTTTTATCTCAGCTATTATACAGTAGCACATTATTAAAGTCTTTAATTCTCTTTCTTTATTTGGACACTTTTCCACCTTTAAAAATAAAATATTGAACAAACTAAAGTATCAGTTTAAAGTCTGAAAAGACCAGAAGCTATTAAAAAACTCAAAAAGAATAAAATGCCTCATCCATATTGCAGCATTACTGCCACTTTCGGATGATGAAGTCGGCCTGTGTGATGATCTACACCATCGGATTTAAAATCGTTTCACGTCCAGTCAGACGGGGGACAGTGTAATGCATCACGCAGACAGCACTGACACAGTGCGCGAAGGAAAAAGTGGAACTACTGGCATGTAGACATGTGTGAAAGTCAGGGCATCGCCGTTAAACTGTCAGCGTTCTGTAAGTTAGGGATAGGAAAAAGCAGCCGTGTGGATAACACACTCGTGTATTTGAAGAGTTAGGTGCATTCTTGAGTGACTGCCCAGTTGGAACCAATTCATTTTATTGAGTGGTCTTCACCATTTACGGTAACATAATTTATTACTTTCTTAGACAGTAAATGCAATTCACTGCGATGCACTTCAGCAACATTATGGCTCGTGCTCTCTGGCTGGAACCTCTTATTGTCCCGCTCCATTCTCCTGATGAGTTTGTTTTAAAGTGAACTGTCAGGCTAAATGAAGCCAGAAAAAATAAAAGAAAGAAATAGTTGTGGCTCACCTCCCGTTTGTTCTTGAGGGATCGGTCCAGGTCCTGTTGGCTGGAGGTGGAGGCTGCTGACACCCGGTTGGAATGAACCCTCATCTGGAGCTGACGGACACACTCCTCTGCTACCAGGGCTACACACACACAAACACACACAAAGTATAAGAAACCCCCACTTAATCACACACAGCACAACTGACCCTGACTCACACAACTGACTGACTGAACACAACACAAGGTCACAGAGCACACAAAGGACTTCTAACTAGCAGAGAGGACACACTGCACGGATGACCCCGAGAGATAAAAACTTGACTTGACTTTACTAATTCTGTCTGCAGCAGCAGTCCTGCATGTTTTCATTCATCTCAGTCATTCAGGCCAGACGGACCAAAAGCAGCAGCAGGTGGAGGACTGAGTGCATTTCCAAAAGTTGGACAGTGAAATAGAAAGATATGCTCCATGCCTGTGCAGTCATTTTTTATTATTATTATTTTTTTTTATCTTACTGTTATTACAGCTGAACTCTGTGGATACATTTACGGGCCTCCCAGCCTGCACAGTGGAACCTCTCCAGATGATCCAGAACGCAGCAACGCGCCTGGTTTTCAAAAGGTCACATGTTTAGCCTGCTGCTCATCTAGCTCCGCTGGCTACCTGTAGCAGCCTGCATTCAATTCAAATCACTAATGCTGACTGCAAAGTAGTGTCGGGACCTGGACCTTCATTCTATGTGAGTAGTACTTATTGCTGCGCTAACATGTCCTCGTCACACTGTACACTGACTTTGTCACTTTGTAAAAAGACAACTAGTGCTTTGGTTTGTTTGTGGTTATTTTACACTATTTTGTCGTCGTTAGCTGCGTTTCCATCCAAATGTTTCACAAATTTTAAATGGAAATGCTTCCATCCTCTACTGTTGTCTACTGAGAATATTATGAGTTCACAAGATAAGCAGTAGGTGGCAGCAAGAGGCGGGTGCAACAAGATGACTTGACTAAAAGAGCAGCAGTCGACAGACAGACACACACACACGCTCACACACAGACACACACACAGTCGTTGTTAAATACCTTGTTCTACGGTGCTGCTCTTGGAAGGAAGCTGTGGGAGTTGCCTTACTCTGCGGGCTGAGGAGGACGTCACTGAGGAGGAAAGAGACGAACCACCTTGGAGGTGGCCCCTAACAGAAAATAACATGAAGAAGCAGACAGAGAGGAAAAAACAAACAGAAGGAGAAAGTGGAGAGACAAGAGGAATGAACAAAATTAAAGAAAAAAAGAATGAGGGGAAAAAAAGAGAAAATAAAAAGAAAGTCAATATATTTGTGATCCAGAACACACTGTACACTGCAGCGCCGGTCACTTGCTCGTAGGAGTTCACATTTATTGAGTTAATCCTATTCACACTGTGTTATTTTGACCTTACAAGTGGTTGAAATTCACCTGAAGGGACACAAGACACTGAGCAGAAACACATTTACCAATGGAGTGTGCTGTCATTTACTCTTTCAGGTATCCAGATGTTTAACATCCAATATAACAATTGCAGAAATGAAGTAGCAGAAACGGCTCGAGGAAGAGCACCAGTCGCAGAAATAAAAAAGAAGAGCAACAATTTTATAGTGACAACAACAGTGGCAACAACATATCAACAAAGTGAAGCAAAGTGAAGCTTGTTCAGGGGTCGATGGCGAGCGATCCTGTGGCAGGAGGAGCAGCAAATAAAGATTCAGACTGCGAGAGAACAGAAAGAAGGTGGAAGCCTTCAGTCACAAATCCCACCAGATCTGCAGACATGCATTCATTCATCGTGTGACATTTTACTGGCCTCAGAATGTGGAATTACTGATGCTAAATCTAATGGTTATGTAAGCAATGATGGTTCCTTCACTCCTTGAAACACAGCAAATATACAATACGCAGAGCAAGTCTTAACACTTGACACAACACTTACACGTCCACATAGAAACACAGATAAACGATGACCACGCAGTACACACGATAAACACTCAAACACAGGACAGCAGCAGCGTCTGAAGTCGTGATGTGGCACATCACAGAGACACACACACATGTACACACACAAAGACTAACAGGTCAAAGTATGAAGGTGTGGGGAAGCAGCCCTGTCTTATTCCTCTGCACCACAGTTTCTAAAGTCAACAAGGATCTGCCTTTATATCAGTGGGTGGAAGAGGAAGGGTGGGTGGCTGGATAGGGTGGAATCCCCTCACCGAGGGGTCGCAGTGGGGTCTTCTTTCCTCTGGAGCCCCTTAAGATTGAGGTGGGCTTGAATCTGGTGCGCGCGCACACACACACACACACACACACACAAATGTGCACACATCATATGTGTGCCATACAAACCCAAGGCCCCGCAACACAGTGTGTGTGAGCAGCAGCATGCAGGAACAAAAAATATGGGAAGAAAGATGGGGTTGAAGAAAGATGGAGGAGGGAAAAAAGCAACAGAACAAATGAATAAAAGTTCATCCAAATCATGGGGGGGGGGGGCTTAATTTCCAGAATATAGCACAATTGAAATATAATTCATAATTCTCAGTGTATAAACACCTGAAATTAACAATTTCCCTTACCTTACCTTAGAATGAGCCTTTTATCTTATCTTATATACTGACACAGAGGGTCCTCTTCCACAGAGCCCACCATGTTGACCCACCATGTTTCTACAGTAGCCCAGAATGGACACACCAAACAGTCAGTACGTTTACTTGCAGCAAGAAATTTGAATTTCTGATCGTATCAGATAATGACATGCATAAGACCGGATCACTTGTCTGAGTATACATGCCGTTCAGAGAATCGGATAAACAGCTGACTCTGTTACGCTAGGTGGCGCTGTAGCCCTCTCAACAAAGAGCCACTTTCGGTTGACCTCTACTTATCAGCAACAACAAACTATCTGAAGAACAAAGATACAAAGATTACATACGAGGAGATGGACAATGCTACAGCTGCGTACTTTTCGTGCATTATTTTCGTCCTAACAATGTATATAAACAGAACAACGGAATTTCTTGCTGCATGTAAACGTACTGACTGGCTCTAGACATTTTGCAGTCACCTTAGTTTCTCCTTTATGATAGAAAGGAGAGAGTGAGGCGAGGAGGTTGCACATCAACTAGGTGCCACTAAATCCTACACACTGCTCCTTTAATCAACATCCTGCTCACAGGTAGCATTAACCTGGACTAGTCCAACACATGGTTAAAAATCCTAACCAGACATCTCAACAGACTGAAAATGACCTGAGCTGCTTTAAAGCTCACCCATGTCTACTAAAAACTGCATTTATAGAATCCTAATTATCAACAGCAAATCTGTTTTCAAATAAATATCATGGCAACTGAATCATAACTCGTGTTTATGTTTAGGCAACCCAAAGCCCCTGGTCTAGTTTAAATAAAGAAGGTGGTCTTGGTTTAAATATAAAAGCAGTCAACGCATGGCAATGTTGACCTGTTCAGACAAGACATGTCTGGCTTTGGAAAACATGGAACATTTGGTTGAACAAAACCCAACTTTTAAGAGATGAAGCTGACATCTCATATTAGTGTAATACATTATTTTGCCTGCGCTGCCAACGGTCAGCCAATGGCAGCTCCAGGTGATGAGTTATACAATCAGAACACCTCCCCAACAATCGATGGAGTTTATGGGGTCTCTCTGAGCATGACCAGGCAGGTCAGTCACTATTTAATGCCTCAAAAGAGACAGAAACTAAAACTATGAAAACTCCACCAGCTGCCAGCTATCTGCTTATATCTGTTTGACTTTTAATATCCAATGAGGTCCATGATTTATTGTCTGTCTACTGTAAGTGAATGCCAATAATAAAATGGCTGCTTCAATCGAAAGCCCCGTTCAGACTGGATGTATTTCTCTCTGGGATGTGTGGTGATGATATTAACATGACCGGAGCTGCTCAGTGATTCTACTGCTGCCTGGAGTGTGGGCACTAAAGTTCAGAAGTTTGGAAGAAGGATAAGTCAGTGATAGAATGCTCAAAATAAAACTGTTTAGTCGACATACCCACAGTGCTGCATGACAGTAGAGAATACAGTGGTAGCTATTATTTCCCCTAGATCAGGGGTGTCCAAACTTCTTTTAAAGAGGCCAGATTTGACAATGTGAAGATGTCCGGAGGAAAAAAATGACCAATAAAAGGTCCATACAAATGATCTGTAACAGTTTTGTTTTCATTATGACAATTATCTTGTTTTTTTAATGACAAAATATAAACCAATCAGGCGTGACCAAATCTAAGTCAAATAACAAAAAATAAACTGTGTGAACCTCATGTTCATCCTAAAGATGACTTATTATGAAAGTCTTCAAGTTTAACATTTAAGTTTGAAACGTGTCACTCTTTAACAAAATCATTCAGAAAGTAATAGTTTGGATATATGACACCAGCAGTTATGTCCTTAAAGGTTCAGATGCTTCGTTGCGTCAACCAAAAAAGCTGAATCAGCCAGCCATACAGTATCAGTACAATAGTATGGACATCCCTGCCTTAGATACTCCTTTACAGATTTGTGGCAGGTGATTTGAAATTCTTAAACAGTACTGTATATGGGTAAGTTTTCATCCCCATCCCAGCAACAATTATCATAAACTCATAAACTCACTGCTATAAATTTAAAGGCTTTCTGAGTTATTTCCATGTAAGGAGCTTACTGTCCTTCTATTTCTGTGATTTTTGTTTTTTTATCAAGTTGGTGTAAAATTTGACTTTGTGTAAAAATGTATCAAATGTTTTTTATAAACATGGATGGAAATACACTTACACCAACAGATAAGTGGAGCCAATGTGATCAATCAAGGCCATCAGGAGTCTATTAAAGCTCATGAAATGTGTTGCTGTAATCCAGATCATTTTACTGGATTACTTTGATAATTTTGATTTCTTGGAGGTTTCCTGTACATTTATTTGGTATTTCCGAGATAATGATAATGACTAAAGTCACAATATAGGTTGCCATGAGTCAAATTCACATTGTGCAATATTTTTGCCTCACCTCCATATATCCAGTCTGCTTTTGGCCTTTTCTTTTTGCTCGGTTCTGCTGACTGTCCGTGTTCATTTAAAAAACATATCCTGTACTTTCTCACTTTGGTGAATCACCGTCGTTTCAAATGATGAATTTCAGAATTTTCCGCTGAGCACACTGGACACTCCTCACTTCCCCCTGTGACGTTAATCCAGTCCCAATAAGTCTTAAGGCTGACATAAATAGAGATGGCTTCTTCCAAACTCGTGAGTGGATTTAGAAAAGCTACCAGCAATACACACATTTTAAAATGATTTTGTTGTAATTTCAAGCTCCTCCCATCAATGACCTCATACGTTGTTACGCTGTTTGACATGTGCTGAGCATACAGTACATGCCTTACCTGCCACTGTCAGACAGCTTCCTGCCAAGAGTATGACATTCAGGTGTTTCCAGGTGTGTCCGAGGCTGCCTGGAGAATGGTGCATGAGCAAAGGGAACAATACACATAAGAAAAAGAAAAAAAGATGGATGGATGGATGGATGGATGGAAGAGAGGATGGAAGAGAGCATGATGGAGGATACATCATTTAGACTCTGACTCTGTCAGGGGCCTGTCATTGGCCTTATAAGTTTATGATCTGGAAAACAGGATATAGGAGGCATGCTGTGATGGATGGTATGATGGTGATATGAATAAGGGATGTCACCCACTCATGCTTAATGTGTAACTGTGTGTGAGCATGTGTGTGTGTATGTGTGTGTACATGTAAGTGTGTGTACCTCTTTTTTGTACTGAGGTGAATTAAAGTCTCTTGAGAGGGAA
Source organism: Nibea coibor (assembly GCA_023373845.1). NCBI lineage: Eukaryota > Metazoa > Chordata > Actinopteri > Sciaenidae > Nibea > Nibea coibor. The sequence continues at coordinate 3,632,413 of CM041723.1, forward strand.
GCAGCATCCATATTCTCCATTCACGGACATGAAGATGACAAGGATGATACATGTACCGCCACCAACCCACACATACACACACACACACACACACACACACACACACACACACAAGCACATGAACACACACAGTCATACCTCTGACATGAATTATGGACATCATGAATTCTAAGTCATTGCTGAGCACTAAGCCTTGAAAAAGAGAGACTTCTTAAAGACTGAGAGGAGAAGGCGAGCACACAGAAGCTGCAGATGCAATTCCCAGAACAAAAAGTACACTCGGAAAGACTGCAGGAAGCAAAGTCAAGGCAGGATTTCACACCATAACCAGTACAAACTACCACGAGTTCAGAGGAGCATGAACCGGCCGACTAAAAAACCGTGAAGGAAGGATAGAAAAGCAAGAGGACAAAACTACGGCAACAACAACCAGGAACGAAAACTATCGCTACAACTCTTGGCAACAAATTGCAAAACCAGAAAAAACATCACCAACAAGCTGAAAAACCATACAAGCGATCCTTTACACAATGTGAGTGACAGCATATGAAACAAAGTAGAACTTGTGTACGTCTGTGAGACATTCAGACTGTTATTGTGACAAGTTCTTTATTGTGTATCATGTTCACTCTCACTGTGTCCAGCTCATTGACCACAAACCAGGAGTCCAGGGATAGCGATGGGAAGCTAGATCACATAAAGTGAAAAGAATAGCTTGTTATTTTATCTTGTATTTGTTGTGAAGTTAAATTTCAGTTATAAGCTGCAGTAAGTTATTAATAGTAAAGTTTAACATTTTGGGGAAAAATGCTCATTTGCTTTTGGTCAAGAGAAGGCCGATGCTGAGACATTAAGACATTTACATAGCCTAAATCCCTGTGTACGTGTAAACAGTTAGCCTGGCAATGCTGCAGGTAACACAGTGTGCCTACAAACAACACTAACGCTTGCTAATTAAAACACTGTGTCTTTTTCAGTCATTCAGACCTTTAGACAGAGCTAAGTTAGCCTGAAGTCTCCTTATGGTAACTTCATATTTAATAGACAAATATGAGAGTAGTATGGCTCTTCTCATTGAACTCTCAGCAATCAAGTGAAAATGTTTATTTCCCAAAATGCTGAACTATTTAAGGAAGTTTAAATTTCAAAAATCAGTCACTTTCTTGCTGTGTTGAATTCAATTACACTTCTTTATATGATACAAGATAAAGTCACTTGCTACACTTTTATCAGAGTGGAAAGAGTTGGGAATAATCTAGGATGTAAATTCACTACCAGCTAGTCACAGAACTAATCAGCAAAGAGATTGTTAGCTGCAGGTAAGAGGTAGAGCTTGACATCTGCCTGGACCCAAAAACACTCGAATGGACCCAGATTTGTTGGGTTTGAACGTGTTACATTACTGAAAAAAAAACTCCTTTTATTACAATTCAACAAAAAGCTTTGGGCCTTCGGGTTTGGGTCACAACAGCATCAGATTTGAAGGCATAAGTCAAGCTCTAAGAGGAAGCAGTTGGGGGGTCCACAAAGGGGTACCTGTCATCTTCAGGGGAAGCATGTTGGATAAGAATCCTGGGACTTGCTGGACGTCTCCGGGGCAGGGAATGGGAGAAAGATTTTCTATGTGTACACATACAAAATATATCACCCATATGATCAAATCAGCAAGCCATTACAAATTCAGAACGTCTTGCTATTCCATTGTCAGGTGTGCACAAAGTGAAAAGCTGTCTGAGTCTCTTTGTGCCTGCCATGGCTACAAACATTTTTTGCCCACATGGGGGCAGTGGAACAAGCTGTAAATGCAACACTGACATAAAATCACCTTACAAAGGTTGATGAACGGACTTCTTAGCACACATTTACCCATTTACACATTCAGCAGACATGGAGCAACATTTAGCAAACTGGAATTGTGTTTCTAACCACTGCATAAAAGTCTGATTTTAGCTGTTTGGATGACCAACTCCTGATGGAAATATATGGGAGTTCCAAAATAAACCAACACATGACTTGCAGACTTGAGATATCTGATCGTGTATAGTATAGTCACACTACGAAGGGATCATCACATGGCCTGAAATGAACAGGATGAATGATAACATTGCCCACAACTCTCACTGTATGCCATATATGTGAGTATAATAAATTAGCCTTTGAGGTATTTTGATTGCATTATAGAGCAGAAATTTGATTTGGATCAAGCAGAAGTGTTCTAACAATTCAGTCTTAATAAAAAGACCTAGTGACACTGGAAAAGGTTATGCTGGACTGATTCTAACAAATGAGATGCAGGAGTGTCTACTAAAGATTAGGCTATGTAAAGCTGAGCACGTGTACGTAAGCTGGTTGGTAAAGTGATTTGTCTTTGGATTTAAGGTAAGATGGTAAAATTGGTTGTCAGGGTCTCAATCCCACTTGCATCATACTTTGATGGAGTTGTCTCGATAGTGATAGATCACACTCACTAGTTGAACAATTCTGAAGTTGAATAAATAAAACGAACTGGTTAATGGATAATCTACTCCTGTCGGTTCTAGAAAATTCATACACCTTCATACACAAATTGAGGATTGTGGCAAAACATGGAAGCTGCTGATTGCGACTGCTGATTGGAAGAGGAGAGTGGTGGACAGCAATGGGGTTCTGGAGTGAAGAGGGGAAAGGAGCTTAATCTTCAGTTAGTGTAGGGAAGAGCTGCAAAGACCAGGAAAGGGAAAAATCAGAGACTACTAGAGCACTACAGGAGGGGTGGTGGGGACAGAGGCTGGTACCTTTCAGTCTCTGGTGAGGGGGCATGATTGTCTGGAGTCAGACAGTTGGCACTAGCGCTCCTAACCCTGTCCAGAGAGGGCTGCAGATCACTAGAGGCACCACAGCACAACATGCCATCCAATGGAGGAGACAGAAGGAGAGGACAGAAACAAACACAAAGAGAAAAACAATGGACAAACAGAAAGAATGTTTTAAAAGAAAGTCCAGTTAGATTTCTAAAATCATAATGCTAGTCTGAGAACTAAACCATGACTGACTGGCTGGATGGCGTAAGGGTGGGAGCGACTTTCAGTTGTCATGGTTGTAATGAAGATGGGCTATGGTGTTTTGTGATGGCAAAAGGTTGGAAGGCTCTCTGCATTTGTCTACTAACCTGGCACCTCTTATTCTCATATGAGTAGCTGTAAGTAATAATCTGAATGCATACATGTGTGTGTCTTACCTAACCGTCACCTCGTCTGTGAACATTACAACACGGTGTGTGATGGAGCGGCGCGTTGCCGTGACCATGCGCGATCCCACGGCAGAGCTTATCTTTCGACATGCAGGCAGCGTGGAGCTAGTCACAAGATCAAAGTTTCGAAAACAGCATGCATTTGCAAATGAAAGAAAACAAAAGAAAGGAAGCTCAGACTGGAAACAAATACATGAAGCTCCTGCTGCTGTAGAAAATACTCACATAAAAAGGAAGTCTGCAGGCGTATATAGATCACAAGTTTGCTTGTCTTCTACTATAAATATGAAGAGTCTGGCATGTATCTCGAGTCTAATATTGGAGATTATCAAGATTTACTACAGTGAAAGGATTATGTGCTTCGCCACAGATTGGGAAAAATTCACACTTGGCACCACGGAACGTCTAAAGGCCTCAGTATGCTTCAAACAAAGTGATGGAGTCTGAGCTTCTCTATCAACTTTCCGTGAATTCTTTGAGATTCAGATTCATTGTATCAAGAGTAAGCATGCAATCGACGGACTGGGGAGGCAGTGTAATACAGCCATACTGTGAACTGGCAACAAACACGGAGCCATATTTGTTCCGAAGTGCAATCATGAAATGTTTTGAATATGCCACAACTCCAATTTATTGTTTGATTCTTCCCCATAGCAACAGCTGCAGAGGCTCATGGGTACTGTATTTCTAGCCATCTGACATGCCAAACTGACAAAACACGATTAAACTTGACAGGCCAGGACTATCCAAAGAAGTAACACTGAGGTGGTCGTTTCAAGAAAAGAACTGAAATATTTGAAATGCTGATACAGAATGGGGAGAACCACTTTCACTTCCAGGTCTGAACACTTTCATAAACACCAGTTGGAGCATACTGAACCCTTAGCTGTGGACTTACCTGTTTGTGTGTTTGTGGATACCATTGAACAAAAGTGGCATCTTAGGTGGCAGTGTGTTATTGTGTCTAGTAGATCTCCTGATGTTAGCATGCATGCAGCAGACAGAAGGAAAAAGGAGTGTGTGGGAAAGTTTTGTAGGTCAGAAAAGTTGCCAACTTAACCAGTGATTTTATTTACCATACCATGTTACTAGGCTTGTTGTAACCGATAATGTAATACCATCCAATAACATAATAATTTTGGCCAATGTAATAATGCAAAATGTTATTACTTTATTGGCTTTATTACATTTAAAAAGGCAAAATTATTATGTTATTGGCAGGTATCACATTATTGGACTTTATTACATTATCAGTTGCTACAAGACTTAGTTAAAGATCGGTTGCTCGACTGATTTATTCCATTTTCCCATGAAAATATTTAGAAAAAAAGGCAAGGTAAAGCTCATGTTTCAGGACTGTCAGTTATATCTTATTGCAGTCATATATTGTCTGACATGTTTCAAAGAGTATTCCTTGGAAAAAAAAAAAAGAAATCACTGGCTAAGCTTGTAAGTTTTTGCAGTGTAAGCGAGCAGAACAGTAGCGCATGACAGGCATACTAGCATCAAAAGCCGGCACTCGTCTCTGACACCCTCTATGACACCCCTCTAATGAGGTCTCATTATGTTTCTAGAAGGGAGGTGTGGCTGTATCAGGAGACACAGAGATGTGTTCGCAAGTGTGTAACTTACCTTTTTTGGCCTTGTGCTCAAATAGCTATCTAAGATCCATTGTGCAGGTGGTTACAGGTCATGTGATGTGCAAATGTTAAGTCTTGATATATAACTGTATCAGGATATGAGCGCAGAGACAGGACTCATTTGAATCAAGAGGTACAGACAAAACTGGAATGAATTTTTATGGATGTTTTCATAACACAGCAGCTGAATGAGTATTTTGTGTTGACTTTAGCCCTAGAAAGCCGCACTGTGGGCTTAGTTGTAGAATAGCAGCCTGTCAAGAATGAAGCGCAGTCTGAACGCAAGCATGGTCCTGTAGTGTCCTCTTGTGGCTCTGAGGTAGCAGTACAACTAAACAACCAGCTTTCATGGCTTCTTATTCCTCCACCTGCTGCTTTCCTGACTGCCCACATTAGCCATAATTAAGAGGAAAATAACAAGTCATTGTAAAGTCATGTCAGTGGTCATAATCTGACTTATTCTGTCAACAAATCCCATGAAAAGACCAAAACCACCTACAGACTGATCCAAATAAGAGCCTGATGTATACCTCCAATGTTCCAATCTTCCCCTGAGTTTTAGTGCTCTCTCATGGATCTTGGCTGCTGCTGTGGTCCTGCACAACGTCCACTACGTATATTATTGATTTATTTATTCATGTTATTATTGCTACCATATCTCCACCGTCGCCAAGAGCTTGCTCATTTGGATTGTTGGGTCTTTGTAAATAATATATTATTATTCTAAAGAGTATGGTCTAGACCTGCTCTGTATGGAAGTGTCATGAGATAACTTTTGTTATGACATGACGCTATATAAATAAAATTGAAATGAATTGAATTGAATTGAATGAGCCACACAGTTCCTTCATTACCATGAACACACACTGTAGTTTATTTTGGTCCCACTCTCTCACTAGAATACCAATTGTGGATTAATCCACATCTGAAAACAGTCCCCAACAAACTATCTACCAATGTTCTGGAGGCAGACACCATCAACAGTTTTAAGAGTAGGCTTAAGACTTTCTTTTCTGATGGAGCTTATAATTAGAGCTGGCTCAGGTGAGTCCTGAACCGTTCCTTAGTTAAGCTGCTATAGAACTAGACAGCCGGGGGACTTCCCATGATGCACTGAGCTCTTCTCTTCTTCTGTCTCTCCATCTGTACACACTTATGCCTGATCAATGTAAACTTAGCTTCCTCCCTGGAGTTTTTCTGCTTTCTCATCTCATGGATCATGGCTACATCGAGATCAGCAATTGGTAGAGCCTGCTGCTGTGGTCCCAGTGACGTCTACTACATATACTATTATTATGATTATCATTATTACAGCAGATGGGATATGGGATAGGTTCTGCTCGAGTTTTCCTCACCATTGTCACCAAGTGCTTGCTCCTGGTGGAAGTGTTGGTCTCTGTCGATAACATTATAAAGAGTACGGTCTAAATCTGCTGTGGAAAGTTTGTGATAAAACTTTTGTTATGATTTGGTCATATCTGATGAAAATTGAATTGAATTTGAATTTATTCGCCTCTTTCAAAAACAAAACTACAGACTCCAGACAGTCGAGTCTGTTTGGGATAAACCCAGCCAGCATGTGTTATTTCTACTAACTTGAGATCTCAAGAAAACAAATGCACTTAGCTTGTTGTCACGAGAAAACAGAGGAAATAAAATGCTTGAATGCATGACCGCTTAGAGCTTCCAGAGTTTTAAAAGATATATGTTTTCAGAAGAGAAAAATAACTTTGGGGTTGAGAGCCGTGAACTTGGTGGAAAAGTATTGAGAGATAATGAATGAAGAGACAATGAAGACTGTTGTATCATGGGACTTGTTGACAATAATAGAACTATAGACTAGTATTCTCTTAATGTGTGTTTTGGCTCCTTTCTTGCATCACATTGGAGAGGACATTATTTAACTATTACTTTCTGTATGCATTTTAAGTGGCACACACTTTCAGTGGGATGTTTTCTCTCTTTCCTTTTCTAACCAGCTGACAGTCGATGGAATGAACCTTTCTCATGAAAACACATGAAACCACAACTGATCAAAGAACCCAAATGTAAACAGTACGTCATGATTGGCCAGTTTACCTGGTGTGTAGGCACTCTGCACTTTTGCCTCGCATTGAGTGGTGGATCATGATGACCTCACTGTAGTTACCATGGGGATGGATGACACATGAGGAAATCAACAACAGTCAAAAAAACCACAAGAGCATAAGGAGAAGAGGGTGAATAGGAAAGAGAAGCTGTCGCCGATTGCTGTACACATGACACACACACACCCACGACCAAAGCCATATTGTCTCTAAAGACACTTTACACACGATAAAAAGGATGTATAGCTACTGCGCCGAGCTTGTTTTGAGGCCCACGAAAAAAGTCAAGTTTTATTTTAATAAAGTTTATAAATATGAAGTTTTAGCAGATGTCATGACAGGCATTCACACTTTCTGCAGCAGCTTTTCACAATAAATCTGCTGTCTCAAACCAACTGTGCACACAAATGAGCTGTCCATGTCACACACACACACACACACAAAAATGCAACATCTGATGAGATTTAGTCTAATTAGATATATTACAACACATACCTATCGTCCAGGTACTCCTCCTCCTGGTGACGACCTCTGGCAGCATCGTAGTAGCGGGTCGGAGAACGGGAACGACGAGAGTGAGGAAGCTCGTCATCCAGGCTCCTGGAAGGAAAGGAAAGAAGGAAGGAATCAAGCAAAGAAGGGGGGGGGAGAAAAAGACTTATGTCAGGTTAGTGGTCAGGCAGTATGTATTGCAGCAGACTCTTGGCGGAGGCCCGTTTGGCTCGGCCTGTAAAAGCAGAGCTGGCAGCACAGCGTGTTCTGCATCAGACGGACATTTCATTAGTAGATGGACTCCGTCCGATGGGTTCCAACAAACTCTCATTCCTCCTCTCTCGCTCTACCGTGTTTCTTTTACCTCTTATAAGTGACCAACGTCTCCTCAGGAGCCTGACACTCGTCCTTTATTAGTATCTATCATCTGACATCAGGCCATGCCGCCCACCTCTGAAGAGCAGTTAATGATTCTGAATTGCGCATGGCCTTCCATCTTAATCCACATAACCGTGTCCCAGTAGTGAGCTCCACGGGACTGGATTGATACATTTTGGCTAAAATATGACCATTTGGAGCATGCTAAACATACAAAGAGGCAGCAAAGAAGTGGATTATAAACTTGTCACTGTTGGAATTCACATAAACCACCACAGCCTCCACTTCCAAATGTTTTACATCTTTCAGTGTTTCATACTCAAAAGATTCCACTTTCGATAGCTCCACTCTTGTTTGTCTTTCTTCATGGAAAACAGTGCACGTTGCTTCTTCACAATAAAATCTCTAACCTCTGGGGGGGAATGTTGGGTGGGCGTGACCGGATTCGTCCCTGCTCCTCGCGGTGCGGGGAGACTGAACGGGAACGTATGTGATGGGTCGGCATCCTCTGCTGCTCCGGCACCTCCAGGGTAGATGTGGACTCCCGCTGCCTCTCCCTCCCGCGCCCGTCCGCTGCTGGGAGGGAATGTGTGGGATAAATAAATAAATAGAAATGGGTAGGTCATTAGGTCATTCATAGTAATTGCCAGTGTAGGCTTTACAGCTCTGATCCACAGTAGATCTGCAGTGAAGAAGTACAACCAGCTCTAAAATAACACCTTAGGTTCTTCTATTCGAATGTCTTTCACTAAAGTAGAACTCATTTGTCAGTAATGGTAGAGTCTGCCATCCCCACGCTGGCTTTCTAGCTCAATATCAGACAACATGTAAGCCTAGTACATCAAAGTATTAACACATTTATTGCTCTGAACATAGCACACATGCTAACATCTCAGCATGGAGCTGGATACCACTGAACATATTGCATGGCAGCTACAACAGGACAGTCTGTCTCAAGGATACAGACTATTTAAAGATTAGCCAATAATAGAACTGCAGCTGGCTATTTTTCATTGCCGTGTCCTGTATTTTCAAATGTAGTAAATGAAAACTTTCTTTCGTTGGTGGTGTGGAGGAACTTTCTCTGAAGATAAAAATATAAATAGAGAGGCTCATCAGCCTTTGTTGTGGTGCCAAGGTCACTGGTTTCACTTCCAAGAGAACAGCACCTCAAAGCTCACAGTGGGACTTTAGTTTTGTTTTGGAAAGTGTGACCAAGGTCTTCCATTTATGCCTACCATGCATGGAAATTCAAAGAAAAAACTGGTTAAAGTACTGCAGTATATATTTTTTTTATCCTCTCATTTTAACTTGGATACTCATTAACAAGAAACACAGACACAGTAGTGTTTGACTGGTATAGATAATGATTGTGTTCTCACCAACGTTTTACAGTATACAGTACAGTATCTCAAACAGCTAACTGACCATCAGTACGAGGCATTCAAATCTACACTTAAATTGGGGGTGATAAGGGTGTTTATCACCTTTGACACGTAATTTGTTGTTTTGTTGTTAAATTTAACCAAGTCTGGCGGGCTAAAATGCTTCTGAAACGCTCCTGGTGGGGTTTAAAGTCGCATGGAGAGCGGACCAAAACAGCTCTGAGGCTGCGACATGACAGAGACGTGCCTGGTGGAGATTTGGCATCACATGTCAGGGTGAAGACTTGACTTTTTCTTCAATAGATGAATTCATTTAAATTATCATAAAGGCTTATCATCAGAGAAAAACTTAATCAATTTGATTCTTAAAATGGTCCATGTCAACATCTCTATATACCAGTCAAACCCTAACACACAGAGTATACAGCACACTGATACACACGCACAAACAAAAAAGCGTGTTTAGAGTGTTTCAACATACGTTTTAGTCATCTATATTTTAATTTGTTAATGGTTAGAAAATTAACATCTTAATGAGCCCCATTTCAGAGCCCATGCAAACACGTAGTCTCAGACATGACAGCATTCCCCAAACGTGATTAATGTGTGGTGGTAAATCATATGGTATGTATGTTTTTTCTTTCAGTTTTGATTTTAAACTCCAGTTCAAGTCATTAGCTGAGAGTCATTTTTCAAATAGTAATGACAGGTCATTAAAAAATTGGAAAGACTTGATGTCATGTGAAGATTGTTTTACATTTACAAGTGATCATTAATAAGAGTTTGATTCATTTCAACACAATAAAATTAAATTAAAATGACATTTCGGCACAATATGGAATAAATTTTGGCATAAAACTTATTCCATACATAGAAAAGAAAAATGAAACCATAACGTTGCTGTTAGCTAATACATACACCCAATCCAGCCAAGCAAAGTCCCCAAAACAACGGCACAAATTAAAAGTACAGTTAGTGGGAGACACTGAATGTAAAACTAGGAAACAATCCCCACCCACCTTTAGACACTACTGCTGTACCCTCATCAAATTCAGGCTCTGTTACACGCTGTGAACCTAAACAGTCATAGACACAGACACACACACAGATGTGTATATACGCCACACACACACACATATATAAACACACATGCAGGTATCCGGGCACAGATGCAGCATTAGGGAAGGGTCGTGAAGACAGACATACATACATCGACATACATGTTATACTTTGAAAATTGATAGTGAACAACACAGAGTCATTTCTTTGTGATACAGTGATGCACACACACAGACATAAGAGCAGGATTGTACAGAAATACCTACAATAATAACCGTTCACAGACTTACGCTGCAGCTTCTTGCCCGGGGCGTCTGTGTGTGTGTGTCGTCGGGGAAGGTACGGGGAGGGTCGGGGCAGCGGTATGGATGAGACATCGTGGGTTTGGAGTGGATACCAGTGAGGCTTGTCATCCAGTAAGGCCGTCTCCAGCTCTATCAGGATCTGCTCAGGTCATAATCCGCACAGTAATTAAATGTTTATGACTGCTGATTGATGTTACGCAGACACTCTGAGCTGTTTATGAAAATATATCAGGAAAGCTTTTTGCGTGTGCTGCTCTAAACATCCGCTGTCTGGCATTTGGTGCCAAAAATGTGCTGGCACGGAAGAAGTCATGTTTTGCGCCAAAGAAACACAAGTGAGAAATGCAGGTTAACAGCGTGGCAGCCTGTAAACGTTTACAGAGTCTCAAAATCACCTAACTGGAAAATTAACGGTAATGGAAATAGTGAAGAGTGGTGAAACAGAGGACGGGATCACTTGTTTCCATTTGCTGCTCAATGTTAGCGATGATCAGCTAAGCTACTTTCGAACCAGACGCCGATGCAACCTCCTTCTCCGCCGTCCAATATGATCAACACTTCCAGCCACGCAAGAGATGACACTCCACTGTGGGCTTAAATCATGAGATGTAGGCTTACTTATAGGAGAGAAATGGCTCCATGATGATAGACGGTGAAGTGTGAAAGCTCGTCATACAAAGTAATCATGACAAAACAATGTGTGTGATATCATCAAATAACATGCTAATTTAATTGTTATCTGGGGATGGTTGTCAAACATACATTTATTGCTGACACAGTGTGTGTAACTTAGTATCCTGTTTGTCCTGTTTGTTTAGTGGTCTGTGAAGGTTTTTGGTCATCCAGGTCATCTTTCTTCAAAGAAGGGTTCAGTTCTGGGGCACTGGACTTGGTTGTCAATCCATGAAGATGTTTTGCTTCTCATCCAAGAAGCTTCTTCAGTTCTGACTGACTGGTGGAGAGAAACAAGTATTTAGCCGAGGCAGGATCATAGACCTGGGCTAAGCTTCCACTTCTTGAAAGACTTATGAGGACCGGTGTGAACAGACCTATAGACTGGTGAAAACCAAACAGCCACTCAACAAGTGCATTGCTCAGCAGCAGGGCCAACTCATGAGGACTAGACTCTGCATTTTTCTGGGACAGGGGACAATGATGGACAGGGAGGACAGGTGTTCAAAAAAGGAGTAAAGGAGGCTATTTATGTAAAAGTAGAGAACCTATACCTCAGCAAAGAAGGACACCTCAGACACCAACTATCCTCCACCTAAAATGTTGTCCTTTCAGCCCTTCCCAGGAGACTGAACAGCAATTCACAGTTGGCCTCATGTGATTCCGACAACCATCATCCATACCAGAGCTCAGGTGACAGCTGCCACACCAACAATGAACACTAACAAACCAAGTGGAAGCTATGGCTAGATCTTCTATGGTCTATGATCCTGCCTAGGCTAAATACTCCGATCTACCCAGCAGTCAGTCAGAACAGAAGAAGCTTCTTGGATGAGAGGTGAAACGTCTTCACAGATCTGCAACCAAGTCCAGTTGCCCCAGATTCAACCCTTCTTCAAAGTTTATTTTGTGACCTAGCAAGGGGCTGGATGAAAGGATAAGCTTTTGGAATTAAATGGTAACATTCGTGTTTGGTATTATATGTGGTTCATTAGAAATAAATAGATAAATCAATAGAAACATAATATTTTGTTGACTTCCACATGAAAAGAAAATGATCATTCATGGCTAAACCACAAAGGTGACCGCCGTGATCCAGACTCAGTCACCACCAAGATGCCACATCAGCGGAAACCAGCATTTCATTGTTCATTGTTGTGTGGTACCTCTCCCATAAAGGTGCTGTCCTCCTCTGGTGACCTGGGCTGGTCCCATATAGTCAGCTCCAGCATGTGGTTTCGGAAATCCCTTCGATGGACGTGAGTGTAGACGAACGTCTGGTTCCACTTGGGCTCGCAGGTCTTCTTCACTGTTTTTGTCCTTCGTTTGCTCTTGTCACTGCGTTAAACAATACAGATACTGAGACAACCTAGTTTCCTTCTTAGATGACTCACATTTATTGTTTGGAATGCATTTACAAGTGACATTTCAGTTGAGGTTACAGTTTATTTTAACCTGCAGTTCCTCCAAGAGGAACAAGACTAGATGCTTGCTCTGACTAAACATGTTGGGGACTGCTTTGCTGAGTTCATTTAAGGTGAGGTTTACTGGCGAATTTGTAAAGTATCGGATTATTAAGTAGATAATATGGGTTAAGGAAGACACAGTCACAGCCAGCTGTGGTTCCTGCGGTTCCTCCAGCGAGCATTAAATCCAGGCCTGAGAAACCTGATGGTGATGTCAAAAAGAGTGCAATTAAGACGATTTTATACTACATCATGTGATTCTGACTTATTTCTCCCACACAGACTGCATTTTATTTTATTGTGACACCAGGAATCCCTGTGAAGGGGCAGATGCATACCTGCGGTCAGGGAGGAAGTACATTTTGACGTAGGGGCTCCTGGGACGCCCATCAGACCGAAGAGGGAGCTCTACAGCCTGCAGCACATTGACTATTAGCTCATGGCCCACTTTGTCATACCACAGCTTCACCTGGGTGGGAAACACACAAACAAATCTGATGCTGCTTCCTCATTAGCAACATATCAATAGCCCAACACACTCAAAGTGCCCACACTCACTGAGAGTTGCCCCGGCATCAACTGTGGAGCATCCTGGAGCATCCCGGGACTGGAGGGAGATAGGACATTTAAGGACGGTCTCTCCATCTTCTGGGACTCAAAAGAACTGGAACCTGCTATGAAGACAAGCATGGAGGATGAAGGATGTCAGCACTGTTTCAAAAGGGGACAGAAAAGTCAAGTCCAGACAAGAATCATAGGTAAAGATGTGAGAAATGAGCAGGGTTTGTAAAGAGTGAAAGTATAATCTGGTCCAGCTCTAAAAGTGTGTTCATATCTACGTAATACCCAGAGTTCCATTCTTTGGAAAATTTCATATATAAAAAGAGTACAGACCATTCCACAGCTAACCTGTCAGGATGACAAATTACCAAGCCTCTGTCCTACTTTGAGTCTGATAGGCTTTTATTTAGAAGAATCATGGCCTCATATATCTTATAACATGGTCTTATGATCAAGTATTATTTTAACTACTCACTTAATGCAGACCCCCATTTTGTCAGTCCTGACATACATTATGGATGTAATGAATTTCTTGCAAAGTTAGCAGTTAGCAACTTTACTTGTTGGCTTGTAATCCAATCTTAGTCTCATCAAACAAAAACAGACCAAGGTACAATATGCCACAATTTGCGAGCCAGCTTTGAAAACAGAACTGCATTGATGTTGCGTTTGTCTTGTCATGCTCATTTGGTGCCTGATTTTGAGAAGAGGAACTCTCAAAGTACTCTTCATCGTCCCATGAAATTTAAAGAAAACTGTTTAACATTTTGGGACGTGTTGCTTGTTAATTCACTTTAATTGTGAGAGTGAGATGATACCACCTTCATAAGTGTGTGTTGAGTACAGAGCTGGAGCTGGGAGGTAATTAGCCTAGCTTAGCATACGTAATTAGCCTAGCTTAGCATACATACTAGGTTATGTTCAGACAACAACAATTTCTGAAGTCACTACACCCAGCTGTTACTGTATCCTAAAATGTGTTTCAGTGTGTAGTCTATAAAGTGTGTATATGTTTCTGCTTATTTGCACAAACATGATTAGTGCTTCAGAGGGGGTGATAGACCTATTTTTGAACTTTGGACCACTTCAAATTGTATGTATTGTATCCTGTCTTGATGTATTTAAATTACATTTATATATATACATCACAGGGTTAGAACACACAATCAAAACTAGCATTATTCATGTATCAAATATATAAATTATCCTGAGATTGCAATTATGTGCAAACTTGAATTGCGCAAAATATAAAAGTTAACAATGCTTCCTCCCAAAGGAAATAAAACAAATACAGAGATGTTCTAATATACAGGAAATACCTACTAGATTCTAATGGAGGGTGGGACGTGTCGGGGATTCTTGGGATATCACTAGAAAAGAAGAAGCAAAGACCATGTCAGTCACACTCATACTGGCATCTACTGGATTAAACATAGTTAGCATTGTTCTTGATGCACAGGCATACATGCATATAAATGTAGTAATAGTTTACTGGAAGAAAGTAATTCAAAGTTATCTGGAGATTCAACTACCATGTGGTTAACAAACATGGAGAAGTAAAGGGAAGATGTGAGTAGAGCCAAGTTCTTCTCATGACTGCAGTGTTTCCCAGACTCACTGAGACGTTTTAGTCTCGCCAATGATCATGTGAAATAATAATGGATGGGAACCGGTAGCTCAATTCTATCCGCACCATCAGCTTTTCTTGTCCATCACCACCACTACATTTAAGGGTCCCATGGGAAACAGCAGAATCCACTGCACCAGCTCCATGTAATGTAAAGAAAGAATGATAATTTGTGGAACACTTATCAGTGTAATTTCTCATTTTCTCTTTTTGGTAATTTACGTTTATTCACTTTCTTTCTGAGAGTTAGATGAGAAGACCGATACCACTCACATGTATTGGTTGGGATGCAGTTAGCTTAGCTTAGCATGAAAAAATATCTGTTATGAAGTCTAGAAGCAGCAAGATTAATCTCTTCAAAGCTTCAGTGCTGGACTTCACATGTAAATATTTGATTGATCTTAATCTTCTCATTTTACCCAGAAAGACGGCAAATCACTTCTCCCAAAGTGTTGAACTGTTTCTAAAGTTTTTAGAGTTTGATGTCAAATACATATATTAAACTGATAAGTGTTTTATGGACCCTAGATTGCCTTGGAGCCCATTCCAAAATAAAAAAATGTAAATGAAATAAAACAAAATAATATAAAAAATAATAAAAATAAATGACTTGCTTTATGAATCCCAATGTCCAGAATTTCAAACCAAAGAATTATGAGTAAAAAGAAATAAGCATTTCTTATTTGACACTGTAAGTGCTGCATTTCACTTTTGGATCCTCAGACTTCAGGAATGAAAAAGAGGAATTCCAGACGCTGCACGAACAGTTTAAAAAGCTTGCAAAAAGCAATGCTACATTGACGGACATTTCCCATTAGCCATTTTGCATCCCTCCAAGTGAACTTCCAGTTTGATTCAGTTGAAAGCGACAAATTACAACTATTTTCACAAAAGCCAATATTTGCATCAATTCTACTCAATTCAGTTCAGTTCATTTAGGGACGCAAAATGGTGTCAGCAAAACCAAAATCGTTTCCTTAAGCGTGAGAGGATTAAGGGGTCCTAATAAAATGGGCAGTTTACTTACTGATATTTTCTATACACCCTTCGCGAGTGTTTGGAGAGAAATTAATACATTCAACTTTTTTTTCTCATCAGAGGAAATAAGGTTCAATCTTAAGAAAAGTTCCAACGGTTTGAAGAAACAGTGAGTATTTTAATGTAAAATATTTCTAATATGAACCCATTAGAATTGATCAAAAATACTTAAATGTGTTACACAGTGTTTTCATCATAATATATATTTGAGAAAATTGTCCTGAAAAATCATTGATTAAATCTTGAACCTCTAGTACAGAAACAGTCGTCTGTGAAGGATCAGACAGAAATATACAAGTTTGACGAAGAGCGTAATCAAAAAGTCGATTATTCAGAGTACTTCAAGTAAATGTACACATCAGAATTTAGACTTCTATCATGGCTTTTGTGATGTTCTTGTTTCAGTTATAATTATGATTCCATTACATTTGTTTTAATAATTTGTTACAAATGATTATTATGCCTCAATTCATGGACTCTTTCAGAAAAGTAATGGTTCTTTTAATTTGTTTATTTATTTTCAAAATCAGCAGCAACCCACATATTTTTGTCTGTGGGGTCAAACTGTGTAATTTCCAAACATCTCTCACATAAATAAAATTAGTATTTTGAGTAGTTTGAATTTTAACAATAAATATACGAATTGTACTTGTGATTATAAGCTATTAACAAATTAGAGATAAAGGACATCATTTAACACCTGAGAATTAGATCAAGAGAAATTCATCAGTTAAGAAGCTTTTGATAGATATTTCCTGCCTGCATGGAATAATTAAGTATTTCCTTTAACAGTTTAAACTGTCTACTTTATTTAATTTAATTCAGCTTAATGAGTTAATACAAACATACACAACATTTCTCAAGAGCATCAATCAATACAACAGTTCAAGTTAAGATTCTGAGTCTTCCTTCACAGAACATACATATTATGTTCTGATAAACACATTTTAGGACTTTCAAACTGCAGGCCAACCTCTTGCACTCATGATTGTTCATGACCAGCTCAGCTGAGTTTTTACAAGGCATCAACCCAAAATATCCACAGCAGAGACCTCTCGTCTTTCATGGGGTTTACAGCCAATTTTACTTGGTCACAAACAATTCACTTCATATCACCCCAGAAATAAAGTGCTTTCTAAAGGGGGGCAAAATGGAAATCTCCTGTTCTGAAACTTGGCTATCCCTGCAGCAGGTTGTGACCGGCTATTTTTAATATTTTCAATGCAGTTACACAGTCACAGTCAGAATACAAATAAATGTCCCCTGTCTGATCTGAGGTCAGCCTACTCTGAGTCAGAGCCTCAGTCAACATTGCCTGGTCAAATAAGGGTTAACATTTAGACTGATGGCTGACTCATAACTGACGGGCTGCACGGACATTTTCACAAATATCAAAGTGTGACACTGACGGGTGCACAGAGTGTGTTTTATTCCTGACTTACCCAATAGGTCTGGATACCACCAGCTCCACTTGAGGCTCAGCTTGAGACTCCAGTATGATGTTATAAACTTCCTTCATGGTTGCCCCCGGTAACAGCTTACCGTTCCACTGCAAAACTTCATCCCCTGAAACCAGATGTGCATGTGCATTTATAATCATTGTGTTTTTACATGAGCATCACCAAGTTGGGCATGAGGGACAGGTATCAGCAGGTTTTAAAGAGACAAATTTTATCTTTATTTTATATTTATCTCTTCAATAAAAGACCAAAATCAACAATATGTTAGGCCACTTAACAATATTTTGTGACCACCCTAGCAACTGTAGTTTCTGACTGACTCTGCACTAACAGAAAGGAACCATCACTTTTTTGGGACTATTTCCAGCCACAGTCTGATGCACATTTGGTGTGTTAGTAAGTATTTGTGGCAGCAGGAGTGTGTGTGTGTGTGTGTGTGTGTGTGTGTGTGTGTGGGGGGGGGGGGGGGTGGGGGGGGGGGGGGGGGGGGGGGGTACCACAGCTTGGTGTATCAAGCTGTGGTACACACACCCACACACATGCACACACTGATTATTTGATCGGGATTTACTGGCAGATTGTATTAGAAATGAGATATGACAGTGTATGATTATGATGATCGTATGTTTTCATAAGACCTTCAGGATGACCTTCACCTGAAAAAAAGAATCACGCTGTGTGTCTTTATATTCGGATGAGTGAGTGGATCATTTTCTACACGAGCCCAGAATGGATAAACTAAAGACTGCCTCTAGATAGACTTTCATGTCCACCATAGTTTCTCCTTCATGCTTCAAAAGGGGAAGTTGAGGTGAGACCTTCTCAGTTAGTTGCAATTTGCAACTTAACCCCAGATGCCACTAAATCCTACACACCGGACCTTTAACTTTAAATTTGAGAGGGTCCAAGATTTTAGTGCCAATGCAATGTAGACAGAGAATTAGGCTGGAGGAATGCAGGACTTAAGAAGTCACAAAGAGGACATAAAAACACTATATTTTTTGTTGTAACAAAAATTTGCAAAAGGCCTTATCTAGAGTCAGTGTTTAGTTTGTCTGTTCAGGGCTTCTGGAGAAACATGGTGGACTCTATTGACACCCACTGACCCCTGGCTTCTTGTCAGAGCATACATTTATTTTTACATTTACATTTATTTATTTTTGCTTTTTTTTTTTTTTAGCAAGAATGTATTTAATAAGTTGTACAAGTAAAGTAATATGTAGGCCCTTGATTTTAACTGACAGTGCTTAATGAAAGGGACTTAGGAATATTGTGTTTTACAAAACAATTTGTTGATTAGTAATTCAGCATTGGCTGCTCAACACTCAGATCTCATTAAAATGAATGAGAGGGTTGAGGTGTTTTCCTTAATACTGTTGTTGTTTACATGGGGCCAGTAGCCTTTTTTTTTTTTTTTTTTTTTTTGACTTTAGACTTTGTTATGCTCCGTTGTCTTCATGTCGTAACCTTATCCTTTCTCTGCTCTGCTTCTACTGCACAGACGAGCTTCAACTATACCAAGGGACCATTCTCAGAGACTTTCATAAGGTAGAGTCCTTCCTTGGCGAGGGCGGCTTTAGGTTTGTAAAACTGTCCTGAGAGCGGGTTCTTCTTTGACAAAGACAGGATCTGTCTCAAATTTGATCTGCTGTCAAAGCCTCTATTCATACTTGAAAGACAGGAACTTCAAGGGCCTCACCACAACCGAACTGAGGCCAGTTATCGCGCAGCTGACCTGATTCACGTGGACTTGAAACCGGACAATGTTCTGATCATTGACCGTCATCAGACACCGCTTCAGGTCCGACTAATTGACTTTGGCCTGACACATCCAATAGGTGCAGCTAAACCTGGTACCTGTGTACAAACCCTTTGGTACAGGGCACCGGAGGTGATGCTTCACCTTCCGTTTAACAATGCCATAGACATGTGGTCTCTGGGCATCACAGCTGCAGAGCTGTCCACAGGGTGCCCCCTGTACCCTGGCAACACAGACTATGATATGTTGCGTTTCATTTTTGAAACACAAGGACAGCCATCAGACAATGTACTGGACCGTGGATTGGGGACTGATTACTATTTTGATAGAGACCAGACAAATGGGCAACAGCATTGGACATTTAAATCCCCTGAGGCCTTTGCTGAACAAACAGGATTCTATGCTGAGGAGACAAGGCCATTCAGGCTGGATGACCTGGATGCCCTCATCCATTTCATGGCGGAGGAAAGAGAGAGGTCTCATCAGCGACTGCTGGTAGATCTCATGAAGAGGATGCTGCACCTTGATCCAGATATACGTATAAAACCCCTGGAGGTGCGGCATCATCCATTCTTCGACATCAAGTCAAGTTCCTCAGCAGACCCTTCTGTCAATACAGTGGATGATGGACAAGTTGACGTGGAGGGCAGCACAGAGAAGACAGAGGAGACCGAAAACACAGAGAACATATTGAACCAGCTAGCGGACAACGGTGGATATGGACAGACAGTGTGGTGTTTCTTTAGCAGAATAAAGAACACTCCAAAAGTATAAAGAACATCCATAGTAGTTTGACTTAGGTTTTCTCCGGGTTGCTCCGGTTTGCCTATGATTCTACAGTTTACTTACAACTGTTTTACCTAGAATCTAAAAAAATGTAGTTTAGAATGTCATAGAATGACATGGTTGGTGGTGGTGACATGATGGTTTCTCCGGGTTGCTCCGGTTCACCTATGATTCTACGGTTTACTTACAACTGTTTTACCTAGAATCTAAAAAAATGTAGTTTAGAATGTCATAGAATGACATGGTTGGTGGTGGTGACATGATGGTTTCTCTGGGTTGCTCCGGTTCGCCTACGATTCTATGGTTTACTGTTTTACCTAGGATTTTAAAAAATGTAGTTTAGAATGTCTGAAATCTGTCATGTAAATGTTTTCTTTAAAAAGGTTTTCTCCGGGTTGCTCCGGTTCACCTACGATTCTATGGTTTACTTACAACTGTTTTACCTAGAATCTAAAAAAATGTAGTTTAGAATGTCATAGAATGACAGGGTTTCTCCGGGTTGCTCTGGTTCCTCCTATGATCAAAATAAATGTTACATAGATGCAGTGTATCTGTGTGTCTTCAGGTGTTCTCACTCTACATGTAAAGTGTCTTGACATTATGATTGTATTATGATTTATACAGTATATCATATTTAAGACATTTCCTCCAGTTTGCCTACTATCTAAATAAATGTTATTTAGAGTTAAATATATCTGTGTCTACAGATCAGGCTTTCTTACAGGCTAACAGCTGAGCTGTGACACTTTTGTATCACTGCACTTGATGTTCATACCTGTATGTCAGAAAATATTCTATTACAGTGCTTATTTATCCCATATGGGATCAAACATTTTATTTGGTATATCTTTATTTTTATTTAACTTAAACAATGATCTCAGACATCTTGATTGGTTGAAGTTCTCCACTTATTTTAATTTATTTTTAAGTTTTAAGTTTATGTCTCTGTTTGCTTTGCTTTCGCATGTCCACTACAATGGACCTTTCAATAGAGATGGTGTAAAATGTCAATATAATGTTTCCCATTAATGTTTGTTTTGAACCATACAGTATGTGCTAACTGTACACATACAAAGTGACAGTTTAGTTAATATAAAAACAATAACACAAACTACTCAAAATATCAAACTACTCAAAAAATCCCATCCCATCAGATTAGATTCATTTTGATTCTGTTTAAATTCATTTTACAGATAAATTCAGGCTTATTATTTTTGTCCATCCATAATGACACCACAAATATAACACTGGATCTCACAAGGTGTGACCACTAAAATACACAGCATGCGGAACGATACGTTTCAATTTTATTCAATGTGTCAGCTCACACAGTCTCCGTTTCCACTGTGACACGGCTCCGGAACGACCGCGGGTCCGACAGCCCTCCGCAACACATACACAGAGCTTCTGTTTTTCCCAGATGCCGGAGCACGGCGCATAAATTCAGCACAGAGCAGATTGCGCGGCTAAGGAAATCGGCTACAAAATATAAAATAAAGCCCCAGCTGAATTTCAAAATAAAATACTCTGGATCTACTACTGGATCAAGTTTCATTACAAGAACACGTCATAGGTCAGAGGTTTTCAGGCATCTTTTCACCCCGTCGACACCATAGATGAGGAGAAGTTGATTCTGGAGGTCATTTACGACACCTCACATCCTTTTTATAAAGACACCAACATGGAATGCATTCATTGCAGGAGTCAAAGAGCCTCCAGCAAGCAATATTGCGCAATTATGCAAGATCTTGTGTGTTCTCGCAACGCTCGGTGTCCAGCGGAGCCGCACCAGTGTGCATCACAAACAGATTATGTTTGAGTTGGCAGATGGTGGAGTACACTGTCGTTCCGGAACAGAGCCTGAGCCGTTCCACATGCGGTGTATTTTTGGGGTGATCCTCTTCAGTCTTTTTTAGTTAGTTCTAAATATGGTGTATGCAAGAGAAAAAAAAAAGATCTGTCTCTAAGACTTTAATTATTTCTGTTAAGAAAGTCTGAAGAAAAAATAAAGAGTCATTTTTAATTTTTAAAAATATATTCATTGTACTGCATTTCTGTTTTTCAGTTCAATTGACTCCTGATGGAAATATCTTCAGAAGCAAAATGCTTTACGTAAAGCAGCAGGTTGCTAGCTATCTCTGTCTGCATTAGGTGGTAGTACTAAAAAACTCATGTTACTGTACCTGGAAGCTGTTTTTAGTTGGAACTGATGCAAATGAGAGAGAGAACCAAAACAGTAAAGCTGCGATCCGTAAAACCAAAACAACAAGCTGAAAGACTCTAAAACATCCCATGAGTGATAATTACCTCACTGGGTTCATCAGTACAAGAACCTCTCACACATACAAGCAGTCATTTCATACATTGTTCATGTCCCAGCTGCCCCCAAACACACACACAGACATACACACAGACACACACACACACACACCCACACACTAGTTCTATTATTTGCTGTTCATATTCTTTTTATGAAATTTGGTGTCATTTACAAAAATATAATAGATTGCCAGCCTTATAGTGCATTTTAGATGAGACAAATTCAATGATAAATTACAGAATCATGCAACAAAGCTGCTTCTGCTGATGATAAATAAGTTCAGTGTTTGCATCATAATGACTTTTCCACTCTTGCAAGTAGTGTCACACATGTGGTTTAGACTACCTGCTCTGAGATGTCCCACCACATCAGCCAGGCTTCCCTTCTTGACTTTAGTGATGAAGGCACCTAATCTCCCTGACTCTGTTATTCTGCCTCCCACCACCTGCAGAGAGAGAGACACAGACAAAGACAGAGGGAGAGGGAGACAGACATTGGTGTCATATCACAGCGTCATATGTATCCAACAATCTGTGTGTGTGTGTATGTGTCCGTCCTCTCTGACCTTTAACCCCAGCAGAGCTCCGGCTTCTTTAGGCATGGCAGCGCTCCTCTTGCTGAGGGTGATTCGTCCAATTAGATGGTCTCCCTCCTTGGACGGTTGCCAGGTTACAGGATGCTGCAAGAGGCGACAGCATGAGATACATACACGCGCACACTCGTGTACGCAACTTGTAAAGGAACACAGAAACAGACTCTACTGGAGAAATATTAACAGTTTAGAAAGCTCTTTTATATTTTGATTATTTGGCTGCAGTGAACTATGACATCTATGTTTCACATCTGTTAAAATATAGAAGTTGTTTCATGTCTAAATAGTTATTAAATATGGATTTGGGTCAAAGGTGCACTGCATTTCAATTTCGTTAATAAAGCTTTTGTTAAACTGGTGTGGATGAGTGAAAATAGAGCAATGTGGGTTTATTTACATCTCAATATGATGCCATTTCCCTCCATCTGTTTTCAGCAGGAACACACCGCACCAGAGGTTGCCACAGGGATAAAATAGCTAAACTTTGCTACCCACGATCACCAAGGGATTTAAGACAACGTTTACGTTTGCTCGTGTTAACACAGAGGATCACAAACTAAACTGCACAACTACACAAACAGTGATAGCTCCCAATCACTACAGTCAAAGAAACAGAAACAGTTCAAAGTACGTGAAAGTACGGCACACACTGATTGAAAAGCACCGAAGGCGATCATACTTACAGTACATACTGAACATACACAAGTGTTGACTATCATCTACTTTGAAAAGGACAATGCTGAGTTGAAAATGCTGAACATGAAAAAAATATTAGATAATAAAACCTGACTTACATGCCATACAGTGGGGTCATGTGGGTAGCACTCCCAGTCTCCTGCAAGAGAAAAGAGACCGGCTCAGATACTGTAGATGAAGCAGAGACTGTGACCTCCTTCATATCCCCATGATACATTCTCTCTCTCTCTCTCTCACACACACACACACACACACACACATCTACCCACCCATACAGAAGAAACTGTATACACAGCACATACCAACCTGAGTCCTCTCATACACAGCTCGGCCAAATTTGGGGGCTCTTCACAAGGTATTTGTTTACAGTGGAGAGCGTTACGTTTATTGAATATTCAGGCCTGGGCTAGAATTAGAAATTTATCACCACAGTGGCAGGACTCAGCCTCAAAGTAGTCCGCAGAGGCAGCGATGATACCAAAAGGACAGCTAAGCCCTTTAAAATGCTTCAAATCCCTTCCAGATATTTTACAGATTAGATGCTGTGGATTTATGCAGCGCTGGGAAGCTAAATAAAAACTTCAGCAAGAGATGACTTCATGTTGATGGTCACTATGAAGCAATATTACCAAAAACCCATTTAAATAATTCACATCTTTCTTTTTGCATCTAATGCATTCTAAAACTTGAAAAGTTTAAAAGTATAAAACAAAAATAAGTTCACAAAATAAAAAATAATCAAATTTATCATTTCCAGGTTTTATTAATACAAAATAACATTTATAAATCCTGTAAAAACCTTTTGAATGTTACCAGATCCCTCTGCCAATCATATTCCATCTCACAATTCGTTTTCCTCCTTGTGTCTGTCTTTACGCCACTGAACTGAGTAAACAATTTTTAAGCATAAAATTCACTCTAGACCTTAATAATTTGACAAAACATCATGCAGCCTTCACCAGTGGATGGAGCCTGATGAAAGAACTGGGAATGCCTACAACGTGGACGGCTGCCTTTCAATAGAGAGGAGCTCTTAAACATCAGAAATATCTTTAATTTCTCCACTACGATTACCGTTTTCTAACTGCTAATGGAGACAGTGGGATACAGTTGAAAGTTGATACTGTTTTCTTCATTGATGTCTTTCAGTATCAACTGTCTTTTAAGACCACTCAACATGAACGGATGCATTTTCACTCCTATCCAGCCGTATATGTTGGAGAATTGCACTGCTCATCTCCTGCTTTAGTCCAAAAACACAGCCTCCTCTGTACACATGGGCCGGGGGGCTGGTGTCGAAATGTGTGCAGGTCCTCAACGACACTGTTATGACACAGAGTAAAACAGAGCCAAGCGTTCCTGTGAGCCAGGAGGCTATGAGGTTAATGACTTGTGACAACTTATAGTGACATTATGTAACCTTAAAGCAAACGCTCTGACGACAGACAACTGAGTTCTCGGTTTCGTAACTCGAGCGTGAATGTAGTTTTGTGCAGTGGGTGGGCCACATGGGTGAGTGTGTGTTCTTGTGCTTCTACACTTAAGAAAGAAGAAAAATGATCAGAGTCACCATGGGCTCGTGAAGCTGTAAGGTCACACACTGTGCAGATATCAATAGTATTATGATAATTAAGTGATCTATTCAGAGTCATCTTTAATGTTCCTGACAACAGAATATAAAAGTCAGTCAATTTATATGAATGCAGATAGAAGCCATGCAGATAGAAACTAAAAACATAAACGCAAAAGTTTAAGAAATAAATAAAATAGTGATTCTAGCTTACTACCAAGAGAATTAACCATGTAATACTTCCAAGGCAAAGCACTCACTACACTGGTTTGTGTAACTCTACACTGTAATGAACTGTCTGTTCATACTCACGTATTTTAAATGGACTATCACTTTATGGTATATATATTTAAGACCCTTTTACAAGGTTCTTGTTTCATAGCAACTCTGCTGGAAGCATTAAAAAGGCATCTGGAGACAGAGCTGCAGCTGGACTGACTGCTGCTCGAGATGCTAGAATCTGGTAGCAACACCAACAAAATTAACTAGAAATCAGCTAGATATGAGGAGGCTGCTTTAGTTAACCTCTGTGTGGAGAGGAAAAAAAAACACACAAATTCTGGAGGTAATTCTACCTTCAATACTGTATCGTTGCAAAATGCATATGTGGGCACATGGGCATAGTAAGAGTAAAAAATTGGGGTGTATAAATTTTTGTATAAATTTTACTTTCTAAAATAAAATCTCTGTTTTGTTTTTGTTTTTTTTTTTACATATTTTCTAATCACTGGAGAAGTTTGGAGTTCATAAAAAAGCTTATGACTGGAAAACGTTGACAGACTGTGGGATGTTAAGTTGAGAAGTTGAGAATGAAGGTGCTCATGAATGCATTATTTCTGTTGTGTTTTTCCCTAATGAGTTTCTAACTGTGTATTTTTGTGTAGCATGATACTTGCACAGATCATAATAGGATGTACTGTACTCTGACTGACTGCATATTTTAGTGATTTACATGCCCGGACACTTCTCGGCTGCCAGCAGCCACATCTGTGAGCTGACCTGGTCTCAGTCTCGAGCTAAAAAAGGAAGCGGCGTCTCGCTGCCATGCTGGTGTGTTTAAAACCTGGCCTGACAGAACACTCTCATCCTAAACCTCCACTTGATCAATGTCTCAGAGCCCAGTCTGAGTCCAGGTTGGCACTGCATGGTCCCCATCGTTCTCATTGGGGCACCACACACACTCCATCCATATCACCTTCCGGTGAAAGTGTAGCTTTAATGTAGCACGAGTATGGCTACAGTCAGATACGGTGTGTTTGGTAAATACTGTCATTGTTATGAGGTGAAACTGACTACTGTAAAAAGACACGGGCCGACGTGTAACGGTAAATAAAAGAGTGAACTATGTAGGAGTGAGTGATCATCAAAAGCTAAACACCACTTCTATTTTTAGAAAAATCATTTATGCTCACTGGAGCATGCTCATAGTTTCATACAACTGCTTCAGTTTGTAACTATAACACATATCCAGGGCCAGTTTGATGTTGGTACATTAAGGATGTGGTTAAAACAGCACATTCCTCACTGTGTTTACATATATTGGTTACAATAACAACACTTTAATGGTGAAAAATGTCACTTGCTTACATCCTGTCAGCATTGGCAATGCATAATCCAGAACATTAAGCTAAGAGTGGGGCTCGACCATGCTGACAAAAAAGTTCAAGTTAAGTCTCTAAAAGTCTCCAAATTTCTGGGACACGACAGGAAACTTTTCACTTTAAGTTCAAAAATAGTCACATTTTAGTTACCATCCTTTTAAGAGGACATAATGTGATTTATTTTCAATTGCAGACCGCATATATCTTTCCTTTGTGTTTTTTTAGCACATGCAGCAAGCCAAGTCCTAGTCCAGCAGAACAGGACTGCTTCCTGCTACCTCGCCTGCAATTCAAGAATAGCAGAACATTCCTCCACCCTTGGGTAGTAAACCCGTTGGCCAATTTATCATTAGCTTTTTTATTTTTCTAGAGCAGTTGGATACATAGCAGTGAGCCCGTGTGCCATGTTATGGTTCATCTTGAAGTGACATAGCCCAGCCTGGACATGACAAGGTTAGAGTGTAAACAGCAGTGTGTTCTCAGGCTTGGGGACATACTTGGCTATGTGAGGCCACACAGTGTCAATGCTAGGATCAAGTGGGGTCAAACTGCCCCATCCCGGACACACTAACACAGGCACACATATGTACACTCAGCGTGGGACTGTCTCCCCTCGGGGCCAAGCAGAAAACAATACAATATGACACACGGGAAAACATTCACACAGACACACACATTATCAGGCAGTCAGCTCCGGCCCACAAAAGTGAGACTGTGTTTCAGGAGGTGGAATTATTTCTGCAAACACAACAAGATGACAGACATCACTCGGAATGTTTAGAGACGATAATGTTTGGTGCGTAAGAAAGATTTCATGGACGGGGTATATAAAAGGAACATAAAAGTGATTTTGCAGAAAGTTACATAAGAGCTCTGAACCCAGAGCTAAAGAGGAGACTGATTCACAAAGTCTGAATGAAGCAGCATTCACGTCTCATGATAGAGCATTCGTACACTGCACATTTAAACACATACACAATGTAAGTGTGTGAAATAAAT
This sequence comes from Nibea coibor, assembly GCA_023373845.1. Classification (NCBI taxonomy): domain Eukaryota; kingdom Metazoa; phylum Chordata; class Actinopteri; family Sciaenidae; genus Nibea; species Nibea coibor. The sequence goes on from CM041723.1 coordinate 3,660,135, forward strand.
TGCATTGTTCCATTAAATGAACACAATCACTGCACAGCAGAGGGACAGAGGTTCTTTGGTGATATCCCTCGTCATGATGACCTGATCAGACTGATTTACACACAGTAGATGTAGGAGACACTGTGTTCCTGGGTGCCTTGAGGATTGCAATAAAATCAAGACAACAGTTAACATGGTGTCCCACACGCAGCTCACTTGGGGACAATCAAAGGCAAGTTATATAATTGTGAAGATGGCAATGCATTCTGTGAGACTGTGCATTAACCTTTAGCAATCTCAGTAACTTCTGGTGACGGTACTGTAGCTGTCTGGTTGCCATTTCTCTGACAGTTGACCCTGACATGTTTATTTCGGTCCCTTTTCCTTCCTGCTTGCCATTTTTTCAGGTGCCATCCTCTTCTTGATTGGCTGTATGAGAAAAGCGATGAGCGGGCAACTACAGTGAAAATTGTGACGTAGTTTAGCATTAGCCAACAGTAACAAGTGCATAAAGATATCTGTGGCAGCGTTTAATAAAAATATGACAGGCAGCAAAAAAAAAAAAAAAAAGATGAATGTAAAATGAAGGAGTAAATAAATACATAAATAAATAAAATCAGTATATTATATTATATATTATAATATACTGAGATTTTATATAATATTATATTATATGCAGTTTGTTCCTATGCAGTGTGTGGTGGATTTAGTGGCTCATCAGGAGGATGTGAATGGTCCATCGGTACATGCAGCAAACAGATCTCACTATAGTTTGTTTACTTCCTCCTCTATGAAAGAAGAGCTACATTCTAATTTTAGGCAGGTCTGAGGTCATTCACACGGGTGACATGACGTATGCTCAAATCATTTCTCATTTCTCATTTCTAGATGAGGTGCATCACCGAAAGGACCCTGAGAAGTGTGGTACTGCCCCCTAAAGCCCCTTACACATCCAAGACGGAAACTAGCAACATTTTTACACTGGAGTATGATGTTTCTGATAGCAAACTCTTACAGCATGCATATATGTGTAACGTAACTTCAGAGATATGAGTGGAGATTTCTAGTGTTACCCTGGAGCTAAGAGTACCTCCTTGGCATAAGGATATTAAGGAAGTGAGTCATGTCAACCAGCGTTTTTTCATGAACCAAATGTGATGATTGATATCGTCTCTCACCTCTCTCGCTGACACTTTCGATCTCAGCATCCTCACAGCTGCTGTACTCAGGCGTGGTCCCTCCCTCCTCTTCTGAACTGCTGACGCTGGTCTGCCTCTTCCCTCCAGCCCCCAGCCCTCGTTTCGACTTGTAGGGCCTCGGTGGCGGTGGACGTAGAGATTCCGATTGGTCAGAGCTTAGTGAATCGTTGCGGAGCATGCTCTCAGCCTTCTCCCGTTTAGTCCGTCTCACCACGGGTCCCTGGCCAGGGGTGGAGCCAGGGCCTGAACCGGGAGGTTCTCTGAGTTCAGGGGGAGGAACTTGCTGAGCAAGGGTGTGTTCATGAGGCCCGCCAACCCCACCCACCGTCCTCTGACCAGGCCGCACGCCATCCCCGACCTCCCCTGCTACGCCCATGCCACGACCCTGCACAGGCACAGGGTGGCCCCGGCCTCCAGGAGGGACCGGCCCTGCTTGGCGAGGAGGGGCACCGCTGTGGTCCATGTGGTGGTAGCTCCCCTCTTCTGTCCGTCTTACACCACCACCACCTCCTACAGGATCATGCTCCAGAGAACGTCCCTTTGTCAGCCGCCGGCTTTCCCTGCGCTCCCTGGACTCCCCCCGGAGGTCCCGGTCCATAGAGACCTGGGTCTGTAGTCTGGGCTGACCTTGCCGACGTTCTCCACGACCAGCTCCTCCGCCTCCTCTTCCATTTCTCCTGGGGAGAAATCAATATGGGACGGTGAGAGAAAGAAAAGAATCAGGGAGAGTTGTTGTCAGATGAGGTATTTGATTTCAGGCACTTCCATCAATGGATACTGTATTTACACGGCTGGAGGACTGTTCTATAAGATAAGCTCACACACAAACAGAGACTTTTTTAAAATGCCTGTATTACTACTTATTAGTTTAAAGTCATTGTGAAGTAAATTCTGAGATTTCTTTTGAAACACATTAAACATGTTGGAAAATAGTTGCTGAAAACTTTGAATGATATATTTCTGAAATTAGACAGTTAAACACAGATTTTCAGGCCGGTATTATTTGCACGGTCCTAAAGGGTGGCTCGATGATGCACTGAGGCCACCATAATGGTATGAAAAAGTTCTCCTGCTACTCTCCTATTACTACACTTGGTTGTACTCAGTACAGTCTTTGCTAGCTGCAGCAATGACCTTTTCTTGAAGGAACATTTTTTGGTACTTCTGCGCTGGCTTCATTTTACAGTCAGAGAGGTTGCTGCTTGGTCAGCAGCCAGGTTGTCAGCCCTGTTTGGCTGTACAGCAGCGCTTTAAGCTAAATGCTAATGTCAGCATAATAATGGCAATGTTAAAATACTTAGCAGGTAACGTGATCACAATCTTCGCTTAATGCTACTAACAGTTTTGCAGGTATTCGATTATAAACCAAAGCAATGGACAATTCTTCTAAATCTATATATAGTATATATGTTATGATCTTTTGTTGATCCATTCTGTCTGTATTCTGTCTGTCCATCTGGCAGAGGAATTCCTCTTCTGTTGCTCTTCCTGAGACTCCTTTCTTTACAAGAGTTTGTCTTGGAAAGCAATTTCTTATCCAAAATGATGTTCTATGGACAGAGGGTGTTGTGGCGAATTCTGATTAGTGTGCTATACAAATAAAAATTGGCTCAACTTGACAATACATTTTGCTCAAAACCCCAATTTCTCAATGTAAACCCCAATCAATGAGAAATTGATTGTCAGTATGACTGGAGTTCAGGTTTGTCTGTTTGCCAACTGATAACTCTCCTCCTCTGCATGAAACTCAAACGTAACATTACAAACACAGATTTTCACTGTGTTTTATTGACCCTGTGAAATCCAGAAGTGTAATGTAAATAGGGTAAATGTTATGTGACATTTGACTTTTTTTACTTCCCTTACAGTACAACAGTTTTCTCATACCTGATTTTGCGTCTGGTACCATTTCATTGTTAACATGAGTTTCCACTAACAGAGTCACGAGTGAAAACACATTCTACTACCCAGTGTTTTGGAACCGACCGTGTTCTTCCACTACACTTAGGAAGGCATAAATAGGAAACAACGAGTCACACGGCCTGCTTAAGAGACATAATGCACCACTGTATAAAAGAAGACAAATATTAATATCTTCTACAAGGGCTGCTTTCTTTCCGAAGGCTGAGAGAATGCAGTTTAAAGGGGCACTCCACCATTTTCACATCAAGATCACTTTACTTGTCATGGTTAGTCCTGCTGACTACTAATTCATTTTTTTTTTGTTTGGCATGAAAAGGTTTTCAGTGATGTTGGCTTTGTTTTGCTGGGATAACAACAGATTCAAATGTGGCATGTTAGTGACGAATCTTCTGTATCGTAATTGTTTCTGCTCACGTGTCTCGTGGTGGTTCGCTACGTGACCGAGCGTCAGTTCCAGGTGTGGTCCCGGGTGCGCTGGGTCGGTTGGGGTCTTGGATTGTGGTGGTGGAGCTCGGGGGTGCTTGGGAGCGAGACCGGAGCTTCTTGTCACCGGCCGTTTGGCACACAGATGGCTCGCTGACAGCTGAACCGAGGCCAGCGGGTCTCCCAGCCGGACCAGTAAACCACTCGCCTGGCTTGGTCAGGATCTCCTGCTGCTTGCGGCAGTTATTACACACCCAGATCACCTAGGACACAAAGGAGCATGGGTAGAGGTTATGATCACAACTAAATGGCAAAACGTTTATATTAGCATGACATCACATGTGGACGTGTTTTCTGGGGTACAGCTGATATAATGCCACATTAACGTGTCCATCAGGAGGAAGCTACTCTTTGCTACAAACAACTACTCTACTTTGCCAACCACTAATCTGAGGATCGGCTTCTGTCAAACAGGAAACAGAACAATGCACTTCCTAAAGCGCTGCACTCCTGCCAGTGAGTGGTCCAGAAAAAAATGCTTTTATGGAAGCTTTTTAAGATCGCCATCATGGCTGTTGTACCAGGGAGCAGCTTGGCTTCCACTGCTTCTGGCCTCCAGATGAAGCACACAAAGCCAACCAGATAATGAAAAAGATTCAGCTCGCTGATGAAATAATATCTCTCATCACACATATGGACACCCACTATACACTGGCCGCGTTTACACACTAAAACTGAGAGTGACCAAATTCAGATTTCTTCCCCTGACAGTTTGAAGTCAGTGTGTGAACATGTCTCCAGTCTTGAAGTGCTCTGTTCACACTGCATGCCTTCATTTTGGATTCCTGTCATTTTTACTAGGAAACATACAAACATACATGTCCATTTCAGGATGTAACACATACAGTGTGTGATGTCAAAACATTTTGACAGTGATGACAAATTTTACACACACACAGTATTACACAGTATGTATCAGTCTCTTGTTGTGTATGTATCATTTCAGATTTTGTTCCTGCAGAAATACAAAGACCAAAGAAGAAATTCAGGAACAATGCTGTGTAACATTGCAACTTCTGAGAATAGTTTGTGAAATTATACTAATGTGTTTGCACAAAAAAATGTGATAACAGTCATGCCATGAAGCTTTCTTATGCTTATGGTACTGCATCAAACAGATATAAAAATTACATTTCTGATAGCTTACTTTAAAAAAGTAGTGCAGCTGTTGATTGCAGCCCCCTCGTTACACCCTCTCCTTCCTAGCATGAAGGAAAAACTACAGTCCAAAAGTCCTTATCTTGGCTGTCCTGCGTCTTCCACCCCCACATTGTTAATTCTGCATAACTTTAAGCCTTAATATCATTTGAACAAGTGAGTTCTATAAAAATTCACCCTCGGTACAGTTGTAAACACGTTTGTTTCCTGCTGTGACATTTTCACATGAAAAGGTCTAACGAGGTTTAACAAGATCTGACTAAGCATTTGATGGCAAGTGACTGTACCCATTTTCAATAGCTAATCTATTTACATTTCAATCTCTATCTAAAACATCTTCCTCCAGACTGAAAGGTTGAAATAAGGCACTGAGCCACTCATGCTGTGCATTATAACATTTTTTTAATTATATAATTGTTAACTGTATCAATTATCTGTACATGTATCATGATTTTTTTTATTTATTTCTTTTTATTTCTTTTTATTTCCACACCAGGTGTGTGCGTGTGTGAGCATGTCCGTGGGTGAGTAAGAGAAAGAGAGAGAGAGAGAGAGAGAGAGAGAGAGAGAGAGAGGGAAAGAGAGAGAGAGAGAGCACGTCTGAATGAACCCACAGAACTGTACTCGTTAATAAGTCAGTACAAACCAAAGTAAAAACAAACCTGAAGCTGAAGAAACCCTAAACATTAACGGAAAAGACCTGTGAACCTGAGTGACTGAGGGAGAGACAGAGCTGTTCTGTGAGTGAGTGAGCAGAGGGACACAGCAACACAATACATCTGTATGTGTGTAGGAGAGGGGCGCTGTGACTAGCACAGACACAGTCAGCTACCTGATGAGGATTTTCATTCAATCCGAGCACAGATATTGACTCCTATTACTCGTTTCAGCCCAGTATCCGGCTCAACTCTAACGTTAACACTCAGCTTCATCAGTGCTACCATAACATGACTTTTTTACATAATGCTTTTAGTATTTTTATCTTACTGAAAAGCAACAGTTCTGACAATAGCAAACAATGAGACACAGCACTGGCAGCCTTAAACATACACTAACTGAGATGACGAATAAAAACAGATGTGACTGTGAGTGTTCCTGTGTGCACACATCTTGTCAACATCGCTGTCGGTCCATACAGATAAGGGATGTGGGCTACATCCGAGAATAGATATATCAGGATTGGTGAGGGTTTGCAGTGTGAACGCGGCCGCAGCCACAGTCCTGTGTTGACATTAGAGCCGGGAACGAGGAAGATTGGATGACAGGGGACGTGAGGCTGGGCGGGAAATAAAGAGACAGCGAGAGGATGGAGAGCGAGCGAGCAAGCGAGCGAGCGAGGGGAGGTTAGAGTCAGTCCCTCTCCTCCAGCCACCAGGGTTCTCATTACTCCTGAACACTCCCCAATGACTCTTTAAAGAGAGCTAAAATAAAATACTCTGGCATTGGCCAACACAACCCCCCACCCCCTACCCCAGTCCCCCATCTTCCTCTTACCCTTCCTCTCTCCCTCCTCCTCCTCCTCCCGCTCTTCCTCCCTTCCATTCCTCCCTCCTCCAGATTGCTTTTGATTAAAGCTACAAAAGCCGAGGAGAAAACAGCTTTACACCAACGCAGCTATATTTATCCTGCCAAACACCCCAGCACCACCGGGGAGAGAGGGAAACGTGTGCTCACACACAGACACACACACACACTCGGCAAAGAAAGAAAAACACCGCCTCATGTGGGACATTATAGCTTTGGTAAAAACATCCACCAATCTGTGATTTTCTGCAGCCAGACCGTCAAGGTGGACGGCTGCCAGATCGACACCGCAGTGCCGTCTACTCGTCAGTACGTTCACAGGCAGGCGGTGACGACTAGCTGCCTTGTAGTTATGAAGGAATTTCGGTGCATATTTAATCAAGAGTATTGAAGTTTCCAATTTTACCGTTCCTGATGTCGAAAAGGTCTAAGAACACTTGACTGTAATAAATGTTCTTATTATTCCAAATCAGCTCACTCAGAGCTGAAAAATACAGCTTCAAAACTGAAATACGGTGAACAATTCTGAACCCTTCTAACATAACTATGGCTGCAGCTAACAATCAGTCAATTCAGTCAGTTCAGTCAATTTCAAGTCCACAACCTAAAAACATAAAGCAAGAAATCCTCATATTTGAGAAGCCAAAACATTTTTCCTTAAAGTCTGTGTAAAGTTAGAATAAATATGTGTTTTGAGTTTGTTAATTTCAATGGTTAAAAATAACAACTAGTTTAAAAAAATTAGGTGTCAAACTCAGGTAAAAATGGCAGTACCCTCAGCTCCAGGACTGTGGGGGTGTGTCTGATGAACCGCTCTGGGCGAGATGAATGAATCTCGCCTTCTCTGAGGCAGGTGTCTCTCCCGCACGTGCGCCGTTATCAACACACATAAACTCATATCTGACTAAATACATTCCCTGTCATAGCAACAAGCTGCTGTTGCATATAAGAGACGTCCCGTGTCCCGTTACCGGTGTATTTTCCTCTGGATTCTGCTCAGGAAACGAGAGCAGTCTAACGTTACATGCACTGGCATTAGATAACACACATGAAAATGATGAGAACTGACTGAGGATCAGCGTTTTTAAAGAATCATTTTCTGTCAATCCACTGATCGATTCAATGTTTTAAACTGTATGTGGGTACTTTGACATGACAGGAAAAGCGCAGGTGGAGCTCATAAAGAAATGATAACTGAATTCCATTTAGCTGCTTCAGATTCAGTTGACCTGGTACTTACTGTGACACTTACATCTAACTGTGTATGTTTTTAAAAACAAAATATCTTTTGCTCATGAAGCCCATTGAATATTGTAAAATCTAAACATGTTACATGTTGATAAAATGGCTACCCTAAAATAGGAAAACACAGTGTGATAAAATCGAAATTCTGTCAAACCCAAGCGGCAACCTCCGTGGCTCGGAAATGAAGCCAATGTGGAGGTGTCAAAAACTGTAATTCCTCGAGTTTCCACTTGAGGCTGACTGTAAAACATGTCAACCTCCACAGACAGACATAAACATGTTTACAGCCTGGTACAAAAAACAGTTTTGGTCTCTATAGTTAATTTCCCCGTTCATGACAACTGTACTGAAGGTGAATTTATATACAACTCACCTGTTCAAATCATATTAAGGCTGAAAGTTATGCAGAATTAAAAGCATAGGGTGGAAGAGGCAGGACAGCCAAGATGTTATAGCGGTGTTATAGCGGCTTGCTGAACAAACTAAACACTGACTCTAGATAAGGACTTTTGGACAGTAGATTCTCCTTCATGCTAGGAAGGAGAGGGTGAAACGAGGGGGCTGCAATCAGCTGCACCACTAGATGCCACTAAATCTTGACCCTTTAAGCGTCACATTGTCATTTGGCCTCCTGCGTGCATTGCATTAGCATGAATCAAGTCATCCCTTTCTAGTTAATTATCTTAAGACCGAAATGACGTCTCTCCTTAAAATTCATGTTGCTGATAATCACACACGGTGTTCTGATTAAGGAAATAAAAAATAAATCTGATCAAAGAATAAAATTTGTTCAGGTGCTGAAAAATGAAACTGATGAGTGGAATGATGATTTGAAGATTTGGGTGGATTTCCTCCACCTGCCACTTTCCCTCTTGGTGTACTCTCTTCTAGAGCACATTTCAGTCCTTGTTGGAGCAGTTATTGTGCTTCACCTTTGAGAGGCGTTGCTTGAGTGCGCTGATAGTGCGGAACAAATGTCCAGCATCATGCAGATCTGAAGCGGTGAGCTGTTATTTTATGAGACTCACTTAATCCCATAGTAATCCCTGTATTAGATCACACTGATGGTGAAACAAGCGTCGGAGAGGGGGAACAGTAGGCAGGCAAAGAGCAGCCTGACAGTGAGCTCTCTCTCACACACACACACACACAAATAAGGATGGACATATATATATAGGCTGCATGCGCATACTCACACTAAACCGCACATACAATCAAATATATGCACATGAGCAGTGATGCACACATGCGGATAGACGCTTGCTCTTATCCACACACACACAAACTGCAACAACAGCAGCAACATGTCACATGACCACAGTAAGACCCCCCCTGAGATGAGTTTGTGAGTGAAGGAGAGAGCCAGAGAGAGAGAGAGAGAGAGAATAGCTTCTCCACAGATGGAAACTAGGACACCAAACCCCTGTGTGTGTTTGTTTTGCATTCGCATGCGTGTATGTGTGTGTGTGCATGTGTGTCCATCTGTGCACGTGTCTATTTGTGTCTGTCGAGGAGCTGCGAGTCTGTGCATCGCTGCTCATTTGTATACAGTGCGTTTAGGTGCCTTGTGTTTGTGTGCTGTATATTATAACGAATGAATAATCCAGTGGTGAAATCTTAGAGTTTGTGTAGCTACGTGTTTGTTTTCCTGGAGAAAGGACAGGCCGTTTGTGTAACGACGGGCTGTACAGTACGAGGAATGGAGGTCAGCGTGAGACGGCGAAAGGTTCAATTCCCAATGCAAGCTCGGCACACTGGTGCCTGTTTTCTCTTTCTGTCTCTCACAAATTAATAAAATATGATAAATGAAACACTTGTAATACTGTGTATGTATATATATATATATATATATATATATATATATATATATATATATATATATATATATATATATATATATATATATAGTGTAGATATATAAGATAAACACACAGATATACATGTATATATACTGAATATATTGTATTCTGTATTATAATTGTAGTATAAATTACAAAATACATACATACAAAATAGATTTAGCATGTCCAGTTGTTGGTAGTGTTGGAGAGGAGGTCCTCTCTGAAGAGCTGGAGGTCTTCAGGAGGTTTTTGAAGGTTTTTTGAGAGGGACGGTCCTGATCTGTTAGGAACTGGTAGGACGTTCCACCAATGGGGAACAACAAGTGTACAGGTGGCAGAGCTAGGGGTCTTTCGATGGAGGAGGTAACATATGTCTGTATAAGGGGATTCAAGTAATTGGATGGAGAACTGGAGACTGCTTTGTAGTCAGCATTAGTGATTTGAATTTAATGCAGGCTGCTACAGGTAGCCAGTGGAGCTCAATGAGTAGCGGGGTAACGTGCACTTTTGGGTTGGTTGAAGACCAGGTACACCACCGTGTTCTGCTGCGATTCAAAATTTCACCTGCCTTGGCAGCGCATGGGACACACAATAGTTGCACTTATGGCGTAAACTCTGTTCTAATGGCTCATGAGGTCGTCCACTAATCAGATGATCGGCTCCTCCAATCTGCATGTTTGCCCCAAATCGTTCCCGAGGACTGAGCCATGAGTGAATGTGTATGAAGGCTCCCAGAAACTGAACTGTTACAGTTATGTATGTGCTAACCGCTGAACCCAAGGAAGGTCGTGAGCAATAAAAACGTATTGAATAAACAACTGTATTACACCATTTTCATAATCTGTCACTGCAGCAATGTAGTAAATCTGGAGTCACATAGCTCCTGGACTGAAGTGAACATCACATGCTGATGATATGTAAGAGAACGGTATCAGAGGGTTTACCTTTCCTCCACTGTGCACTCATTTCCTCCCACGTGACACCTGGACGGAGATCCTGACGAGATTAAACAGCGCCGGTCCAAAATAGAGCTAGCTTAATCAGCTGTTTTTAAACCGGACGGCCGTGCAGCTGCACTGTTTTCCATAGTAAAAATCACTGACTGCCTTCTTCACGTCCACATACACGTCAAAGATCGCCGATCATCGTATGAGCTGTCACAGCACCTTGTTATCAAGCTCATTAGCAACTTCTATGTCAGACTAATTAACAACCGCTAACACAGCCTTCTGGGGAGGAAGAAGAGCTGTCTGTCAGCTACATCCATCTTAGGACCAAACCAGTAAGAACCCAGGGAAGTCAGTCCAGGGAGTAGCTGCACATTTTGGGAAATAAGCATATTCACTTTCTTTCAGAGAACACATTGAAGACATTGATACCACTCTAATAAAAGTAACGTGCTCTTTGAAAGTACCAAACCAGAGATGCTGAATATGACATTAGTGGTTATGTAAAACATTTATGTTTGTGTGAAGATTAAATAAAAAAGATTGTTACAACGTGCACTTCAGCCGCATTGAGACAGTATGTACAGTAGTTTTTATGCTAAGCTAGATCTACTTCTTCAAACAGTTGAGAGTGGTGTCAAGTTTCTCATCTCCTTCTCACCCACAAATTCCACCGGGCACGGTTGCCGCAGTGATACACGGCTGTTCTAGTCAGTTCAGAAGTGTCCCAGAAGCGGGCTTCCGCTTGGCTCCGCGTTTAATAAGCGGATGTTCTGTTTGCTTGACTGACACCGCGAGCAAACAGAGCACCTTGAGCTGAGAGGAAGCCAGACACAGAAACAGCACAGAGAATTCGGTGGATTTTCAAAATAAAATACCCTGTGCAAACTGCCAGTCATAAAAACCAGCCCAGTGGGGTGAATAAACATCCATCGATCCTCTGTGGGGCTGGAGCCTGTCCCAGCTGACTTTGAGCGACAGGCAGGGTACACCCTGGAGAAGTCACCAACTCGACACAGGGCTCAGAAAGACAAACAACCATTCACACTCACTTAGAGTCCAACTTAGAGTCACCGAATGGAAGGGAGGAACCTGGAGAGAACGTATGTAGACACACAGAGAACAGAAAGGAACCAGGAACCTCCTCTCTGTGACGCAACAGTGCTAACCACTGCACCGCTGTGCTGCCTGTGAATAAACATATATCCTAAAATGCTGAAATATTTCTTTGAAGACCTTAAACATCCAACACCAGACAAAAAAGGGCTGAAAATATGAACTCTTCCGAGTTATTGTTCTCCTTCTGACAGTTACTCCCTCGTGACACGAGAGCGTGGTCCATCAATGCCTCTCTGCAGCAGTTTGTTGCCACGGACTGGGCGAAAACACACCAGGCACCTGCCACCTAACAGGTGAGACGAATATCACGCGTACCCTTAGGGAGGATAGGGGGGTGGGGGAGTGAGGGGCGGGAACCAGGAAGTGGCATCAGCCAATGACAGCTTGACGTATGGCACCAGCAGCATGCGAGAGGCGAGCGCCGTAACCGAGGGCGTCAATAAATCCTGCGCTAAGGATGAAAGACTGCCACAAAGGAGATTAGTGTCCACAGCAGCTAATGAGGTACTATATCAGCACAGCCCGGCACCCGCAGCAACACACACACACACACACACACACACACAGAAAGCTCATACACAAATAAGTGCATTTGCAGACACCCAAGTGCATTGTATTGTACACATGGAACACTAGTCCTACAAGTACAATGCATGATGGGTGCTACACACACTTCCACTTTCTCACACTCATGCAGTATGAATAAATACATACACAGGGGCCATACAGGTAAATAGTTGATCGATGTTATAAATGATTTACTTTAGCCCCCAGCAGACATTTAGGTCTGCCAAGTGAGAGCCTGTCCCCAGGCCAGATGTAACATACGTTACACACACACATACACACACACATGATCATGCATCATCATCAGGTCAATGGGAGGACAAATTTATCTCAAGCTCCACTCTCTATACACACTGTTTTCTTTGAATGAAGAGAAAGGTGGTGTTATTATGAACATGCATAGATGCCTGAATGTGATGAGTGTGTGTGTGTGTGTGTGTGTGTGTGTGTGTGCGTGTGCGTGTGTGAGAGAGAAAGAGAGCTGGCATTTACTGTACACACACCTCCCATTATAGGGATGTGTTAATATTTCACTGCATGTTGGAATTCCCCCTTCTTCAAGTACACACACACACACACACACTGCAAAGACTTTCTCTGATCTCACTACACAGAGCTGTAGTGTTGCCGTCGAGGAGAGTCGCAGCGTTGCACTTCTCCTTTTTCACCACTGAACGTCTCTAGTCAGCAAACATAACATCTGCCTGAGTGTCAGTGAGTGAGTGAGTGTTCGAAATCTTTAAATGTTAAGGAAAGGAGCTCCAATGCTTCCTTTCTTATCTCCTTTAGCATAGGATACACCAGACCATCCTTTCGAAAAGGAAAGGAGGTACTACTCCCACACAGCACAGAGAGCGTGTGACTCTGGACATGTGTGTTGACATGATTTAAAAACTTTGATTATGAAGTCTGATGTTACTCTACAGCTAACGCTCGTCTCCTCTGTGAAACGTCTGTGTCCTCACTGCACTGCGTTCTTATTAACTCTGATGAACTCATCGTGGACGGTTCTCTTCATCTCCTGCACTTCTCTGCATTAGTTCTGATGCTGACTGTTGACTGGTTTGCTGTCTGCTGTTGAAAAAAAAAACCTTCTCCAAATGTTGTTAATCACTATATATACTATATGTTGGACAGGCATGTGAGTGATCATTCTCAACATGACAAACACTTCACTTTGTGAGGTGGACTATTTTCCTTTATTATTATTTTAATTCTGGCCTTGATAATGAAGTCATATTTGCACAGGGTTGTTTATGTCTATATTTCCTGCATTAAAAAATCATGCACAGGGAAAAGTATCTCAGACTGAGCTTTTTGTAGTCCATCTTCTGAACTTTGTAGTTTTACCACATACCCACGTCAGTAACGTCCCGCATCACAAAATGACGTAGCCGAGTGCATTAGGACTCTCTGAACACCGTGGATGTCTTTTGCTAAGTCCTTAAGAACACTCCTTCACATTCTCCCTTTACTTTATGAAGTTTTCCATCAAGGTCAAGAAAAAGTGTTTAGGAAAGGACATAAGAGGTCATTTCTTTAACTATTCAATCGTACCCCAGGAGTGAGTGAGTGAAGTGAAGTGTGGAAGTGTGGCAGAAAGAGAAGGAAAGGGAGGACAGTGTGTGTGTACACTTTGATTTAGCTGGTTTTTGACTGGCCTGAAGCTGAGGTCAATATATTCATAATTTCTATCCCATTAAATAAGTTCAAAAAGTTTCCAAGGATACCAAACAGTTTTATAGCTTTAATGAAGTACAGGTATAACAAATAATCTTGTTTTTTTCGTCACTCAGCTCTTTTATTCCTTTCCTAAACTCCACTTTAAACTTTTGCAACATTTTCTGAGCTTCAGAGCAAGCAACACCGAGCTGACTGTCTCGCACAAATAAAGGCCTTACAGCGGATTGTAAGGACAGCTGAAAAGACCATCAGGGTCTCTCTCCCCTCTGTCCCAGACATCTACGACACGCATATCTATCTAAAACCGTCTTCCTGCACGTCCAGGGGTTGTCCGTACTAGAGCGTATGCTTGTGTGTAGATCATAATGTATGTGAGAATGTATGTGTGTGCAGGCCCTGCTTTCATAAGGGAGTGTACAGCAACAACGCGGAGAGAGATGGCCCCCTTAAGACCAGTGAATGAGAGATGGACGTGAAGACAGACGCAGCTAGCGAGACTGGCGATCAATAGTAATCATGAGGCGCTGTGGCGTTAACAGCAGATGACACATCGCTCAGGCTTTTCTACTGTGCTGCAACCCGACACAAAGCAGCACAAAGCCATAATTCCTTGTAGGCTTAGATCAATAGCTGTACATTTCCACAAGTATCAGCCGCATAGTAAGATTATTTTTTAGGTACTTTTGCCTTGACTTGATAGGTCATTCCTCCCAAGGTGCAGTGCTAACTTTTTCGGTCAGAGCAGCCCTGCAAAAGGAGTTGTGTGGTTGAAGGATTCTAACACACAGGAGTGTGACTCTGTGATGCCCAGAATAAATCTACACAAGCATGACACAGACTTGTTTCTGAGCTCATGAACACTTCCCCCAGGGCAAGCTGTGATGCACAACTATTACATTAACATGGTGGCAACATAATTGAACAAACACGTGATGAATGAAGACGCTGAGTCTCCTAGAACAAATTCCTACAATGTAATACAGGAAGGAGCTGCGAGGGAGTAAAACTGCAGTGACGCCGAGGGCAGAGCTCAGAGTCAACGGAAGACGCAGGAAGAACACATTCAAGGTGTGAATGTAGAGACTGGCAGGTAACTGACAAGAGGATGTGGTTGTTTTGCTGGTTTTATGGCTGTTCTCCTCTGTCTCTAGTCATCATGCTAAGCTAGGTTAACTACACCTGGATCCAACTACCTAATACTACAAAATTACTATGATACTCCACTACCAACACTACCCTGTATTCCATAATGACCCAGAGTAATGACCTTCATGTACACAAGCAGGAAAAAACAATCACATCCTGCTTTTTTTTTGAGTTTTGAAACCAAAGACACATTAATGTGTAGTGATTAAACGATTAGATAATTAATTAAGTCTCCAACTTTTCCTGTCATGCACTTATTTGGAAGCCAAAAACCTTTTAACCTCCTACACGCCTTCACATGCCATGTCAGAAAGGATCCATCCAAGCGTTTGTTTCACTCCCTGTTTTACGTTGTTAGAAATTACATAAACAAAAAAAGAATTACAAATGTATTGATAATGGAGAGAAATATCAGTTGGACTCCTAGATAAATCTGCATCCTCTTCATCCACTCTGACAAAAGTTGCTCTGACAACATTTCAATTAGACAATTACCGATATCCTCTCTGTCTCATCCTCTCCATGAATAGACTCCGTTCTAAAATAGTAGAGAGTATATTTATGAAACCAACATTACATCTATGCTTAACATCATCAGTGGGCCGAAAACACCAGTGGATGAAGGAGGCATGCCAGTAATTCTGAATCACAATTGGTCTAAAAACAGCAATCTACCATATCGGTCTGAGTTATAGCCACATAAAAGCACAGATCCCCCCACAGAAATACAGCCTTGGACGTTACAATTAGAGAGAGAGGCGAGGTGTTAGTGAGTGTGTGTGTGTGTGTGTGTGTGTATGTGTGTGTGTGTGTGAGAAAGAGAAAGAGAGAGAAAGTAACACTCAACACTCTTATATAGTCTCCCATGAGAGGAGGAATCAAGACTTCAAAAATGGCCCTTTCTGTGAGAAACACTTGGCTCCAGTACAACAACACACACTCATCGCTCCGCAAGAGCTCAGCCGTCACTGCAGATAATGAGCCCTGAATATCATTAGCACAACACACCACGCTGCATGCACCACACACTGTATATGGTTCCGCTTATTAAAACTTTATTTATCTCTCTTTATCACTTTATTTATCTCTCTCTATCAAAAATGTTCTTCATTCAGTAGATGACATATTAAGGAAGAAGATCTAGTCTAGATAAGAATGTAAAAACTAATAATACTATTATTGTCTTCATCTGTTATTTATGTTATTGATTATTGTTTTGATGATTTTAGCAGCCTCTAACAAACTCTCCATAACTTTATAGGTTGATCATCAGCAACCTATAGACAAGCCAGCCACATTAATTATCCACAGTTCAGCAATAGCACAGCAGGGAAGCCCAAACTATGTAAACATGTTTAAGCCAGTAGAAATGAGATGACATTTAAAGAGAGCATGGTGGATATGATAGAGCCTAGCCTGCTGTGTAAGAGACCAATGCTGTGTCTATATTCGGGTACCTCAGTTAGTATACTTCAAGTGGCAATCTCCATGTCTGGGAAATGAAGCCAAAGTGGAAGTGCCAAAAAATGTAATTACTCAAACATCCACTTGAGGCTGGCTCCAGAACATTTCAACCTCCATAAGTCCCCATGTTCAAATGTCCAACTTCACAGGAGAAATAAACATGTTTACAGCCTGGTGCAAAAAACAGTTTTGTGTTTACTGAGGGTGAATTTTTCTAGAACTCACCTGTTCAAATCATATTAAGGCTTAAACTTATGCAGAATTAAGAGCGTCACCACTTTGATTGACTGGTAGGTGCACCAAGGAGCACCCAAGCATCATTCGGCCTGCTTCGGGTCTGCTGATGATGTCTTTGCTGATTTTTACAGTAGCTGGGAGTAGGAACAGGGAAATGACAATTGCAACAACCAGTTCTTCTTCTTTGCTGAATTGCAACCAGGTGGAGCAATAGCAGACTGCAAGAATATGAATTTAGAATATATGTATAACTTACATTTCTGTTTTGCACTGCAACCATTTCAGCTCCAGCAGCTTCCTTAGCCGCCACTTTAACAATGCCCCTTCCATCCCTCCCCTGCATAGCCAAAATGGCGAGCATTAAGGGCGAGAAGTGTCCATTGTTCCACACTCTAATTTTTACTGAGTGCACTGTCCAGGTGCTCGGAATACACTACACTTTGTCTTTACAGTTTAAACACACCTCAGTATTCAAAATGGCAAGTGCAAGTGTGGAAGTAAGTGAATTGAGACACAACAAAGCTAATGACTGGGTTTTTTACACACTGTTGAGATTTCATCATATTAGGTCCTATTAAGACCATGGCTGACTGCTGCAAAAGAGCTGTCATCACTTTCTTTCAACCAAATGGGAAATGGTGAAAATCTCATTGTTATAAGCTGAAAAGGTGACACACTGGATAAACTAGCATGAGTAGCTGTGGTCACCATGGTTGAAGCAAGCTAGGAAGCAGTGTGCTGTGAGGCAATTTTGAGGAAGTGTAAGTAGCCTGGCATTGCCAGACTAATTTGCAAATGAAGCATGAGCTTGCAAATTCATCTGGTTCCCTGGCGACAGTGTTGGCACGTTGGACTGACAAAATGTAGCCCAATCTGAGCCTAGAATCTGCCCAATTGTCATAAAAGTTGTTAATTTTCATATAATGTCAATCAGAGTCTATTGAACTCTCTGAGTGCTCTGTCAGGAAGGGGGGAGGAAGGGCTGATTTAATGGAATATTGCCTAACTTTGAGTTGGTGGAAACCACCCAAATGGTACAAAAACCAACCCAAAAATGAAAAGCAGCTTCCATCCCAGTCTGGCAACACTGATAAGACAAGATTTTTTCATGTTCACTATCATAAAAAAATAAACAGCTGTAAAACCATGAATACAAAACATCCATTTCAAGCGCTCTCAAGTGGTTTCACTTCAGATTACTGATCACCACCCGAAATGTCTAACAAATAGAAGTGAAGATACACTCTGCCCTGTGTGCTACATTTTCCGAGAAACTGGCCTCAAAGATTCAGGGAGACCCAGTTTAAAAAGCACTTTATTAAACAGTTGTACTGATCTAGACTATAGAACTCACTGATGGAGTACATATCATTCAAGCCCAGGATTATCCTTGCCAACACTTTCACTTAACTTTGAGTGTTTAGTTTGAGTGGAGTGGAAAAAGCGGGCAGAGTAACTTTGCACTTTTGGACTGCTGTGCCAGGCAAGATTAATCAATCTCCAAGTAATTAAATGAATCCATGTCAAACAGTAATTCAAGCCCAGTCTGCTGTCCAGCTATACAGCCAGTTCTACATAAGGCCTCCATTCTGCCAAAACTTTCCTCTTTAGAGCCAGTGATTGTTGTACCGAGCTTTAGGAAGGGAGTGCGACTGCTATGTACAAGCACACCAAAGCACTCTCGGACAGCCATGGCGCTCAAGCCCAGCCAAGTATCATCAAAGTGCCGTTTGGCAGATGCCCTGGGGGAAGGCAGCCAAGGCCAAGGAAGTACACAAGCAGAGGAAGGTGTTAAAGGCATGTCCACCGAGAATGCTTCAATCATCATATCAGATCATTCTGCTTAAAACCTGTTTAACTAGGCCACATGACGAAGATGGCAATGAAGCTTACCAATATTCCAAACATGTATGTGTTGAAAACCCTACAAAATGAGGTGGATAGGGTGGATGACCAAGTTTTTCAAACCCTATCCTCCATGTGCACACCCACCGTTTAACTCTATGCTGCTACGCTGTACACCAGCAAGCAAACTTTCGTTCAACAATTCTCGCCCCACTGAGGTAGTGAAATCAGTTCATAGCTGGGGTTTGCTTGGGTGCAGGTAGCAGCAATGGCAATTACGCTTTTGTGAAGCAATAGTTTGACATTTTGGAGAAATTGGCTCATTCGCTTTCTCACTAAGAGTTAGAGAATTGTCATTGTAACATCCTGGAGTCTCTGCTGGTTGCCTGGCAACCCCGCAGTTAGGACAAGTCTTCATAAACTACACCTGGCCAAAAAGTAGGCTGACACATAATCTCCCATGAAACCACGTCTTTTTTTACACTTTTGTATGGATTAAACAGAACGAGAAGAACAAGTTCATTAGCGAGCTTCAGTGGTGCTGGTGGGCAGATCTTGTTATATCTGGACAGAGCCAGGTGAGCTGTTTCGCTGTTTCCAGGGGAAACTGTCTTTTTGCGCTGCGGTAAGCTAACTGGTTGCCGGCTTTAGCTTCATATCGAATGGACGTTTATGACACCAGTATCATTCTTAACGTAAAAGTCTCGGCATAGACATTTAGCAAATGTCTGCTTAGCAAAAACTAACTAATTAGAATAATTAGTGCAGCTAGATAACTACTGCATGTACTTAAATCTAAAGCTATACCTCTGGGGGCACTTCAGCCAAATTACAAATTAGAGCTTTTGGTCTTTGAAAGATGGCCGCTTTGCCAACCTCACTATACAGAATACATTAAAAAGGGCCACACTCTTTCTGAAAATATAATTTTCTAAGGACACCACAAACAACTATCCATTCAACTCGACTCTGTTGTGAGTTGGACAAGTTGCACAAGTTTTTAGGACTCACAACCACTGTGGACTTTGGGTGAAGGGGTGATTTGGATGACCCTTTTAGCTATAAAATGAACTAGTGACAGTCAAGATTGTGAGTGCAGTGGTGATGGATGAATGCAAAACTACAAGATATACTAGTTATCAATACTTTTCGTTCTTTGACATATTTGAATTTTAGGGGGCAGACTTGCTATTAGGATGCATTTAGAAAAGCTTTCAATGAGATGTTATGCATCTTGCTTAAGTTATACCTATGAAAGAAAAACTGTAAAGTTATGTTAATTAAGTATTTTATGACCGTGTTTGCAATCTGGGCCTTCTCCTTATGTTTGCATGGGCATGAAGCCACTTCCTCCCACACGGTAAGCTTTTACTTGCAAAATCTAAAATTGTCCATAGTGTACTAGTTTGTCTATGTGATCTACCTCTGAGACCCAGGTTGGTTCCTTGCATGTAATGCATTCTGGGTAAGACTATGGGACTGTCAGTAGTTTTGAGAAAACAAAGGATGAATAGTTTGTTTTAATTTAGTTGCAAGACAATGTAGTTTAGTTTAGCTTTCTTGTATGTACACACATACAGTACATACTGTCTGAACCTGTTAAGATGGACTTGTCTTAAAGGTTACAGGCAGAGTTATGTAGTCCAAAAAAGAAAAGAAAAAACACAACACTCACCACTTTGTCCTCCTGCAGCCCAGTCAGCCATTCATGTACAATGAAAAGAAAGACAGAGAGAATGTGAGCAAAGATGATATCTGAAAGCATGGCAATGATCCTACAGCCCTACCACTAACAAACACTCGTGGATCAGATCAGGTTTAAGTTTAAGTAAAATAGGTCAGGGGACTAAAGATCTGCGATTTTCCTGCTGGGCTGACACACCTTGGAACCAAAATAAATTCACTTTTTAATGTTTAATATTAACAACAATAGTAACAATAAAAAAGATAATGAATGCTCTATAGAGCAAGGGCAGTCAAACGTCGTGGATGAAGGAGGGCGTCTTTCTCGACTGTTACGATGGATAAGCAAAGACTGAAGTGGGGTCTGCAGCAGTAGCTTTTAACATCTACAGCGACAGCAGTGCCTGCCGTTATGGAGCAACAGGTGGAAGGAGGAGACGTGGCCGGCCATGGCAACTGCCAAGCAGAGGAGCAGGAAGAAGAGCAGACGAACGACAGGGAGGCAAGAGGAGAGTGTAGATGAAGCAGGAAGCAGCATGCAGGGGAACAGGAAATCTCAGGGAGGGAGCATGGAGGTAATGTGCATCATGGTGATGAATTATGATTCAATTGATGACAAGATAATCATAGCAGTGTTACAAAGTGAGACCATCAGCTGCTCAGGGCACTCACATCCTCAGAGACAGATGAAGTCCAGTTTGCAGTTTGGGAACTGAAGTTAGCAGCAAGGCTAACTGAGCTAACTCCATAATTAACTGAGAATTGATGCAGAGCAGGATGCCAGAAGCCAAGCACATCAAGAAAACCACAGTCCTGTATTCCCAGATGTGACGTCAAACTGCAAACTGGCCCCCGCTGGTCTCTGACACTGTGTTTGGTCTTGCTGCTCTGTAGGGTAACAATGTTCAGACAGCTTGGGAAATGTATTTATTAATTTATTGAATTCTGGTGACTGAAATATGTTTGTATTTTGCTTATTTACATATTTAATCATTTAAAATGGCATCCTATTCAGTACTGAATGTTTAAGAATAGCTGGCCTAAGTGTTTCTTCTGAAGGTAAGCTAAATAACTACTGGCTCTAGCTCTGCACTCATTGCATAGACGCAAGAATGTGGGGGAAAATGTATCTATTAAACTGTTAACCTTTAACTGTATTCTATTTTGTTTTCAGGGTGGCATAGTAGTGCAGTGGTTAGCACTGTAAAGGCTCCCAGTACGAACCTCGGTTGGGGCCTGTCTGCGTGGACTTTGCATGCTCTCCCCGTGTCTGTGGGGGTTCTCTCTGGGTACTCCAGGTACCTGTAGGTGTGAATGTGAGTGAGTTTGTCTCTATGTGGCCTTTGATGAGCTTGGCGACCTGTCCAAGGGTACCCCTCGCCCTAAGTCAGCTGGGATAGGCAGCCCCCCATGACCCTGATGAGGAAAAGTAGTTACAGCTTTGACTTGATGCCTGCCAGCATTAGAAAAATCTGAACATTACTTTTTAGTAGCCAAGTTGAAGGTTTTTGATCACGCCGCATGCAGCGTTTATGCTGACTTGTATTACTCGTTGTCAGACTTGTGGCTTGGTCATCTCTGAGTAGTATTCTTTGTCGTGTTGTTTTTACAGTTGTATGTGACGATTGTCTTCTTAAACTCATTCATTCTCACTCTGTTGAATAAATCAAAGACAGTATTAGAGTAACTTTGTTTATTCGCTTACTTATATCTCTTACTGGAATTTACTCCATTCTCATTATTTCTTCCATAGTATCAATGAAATGTCTTCCTGTTAGTTTAAACAACCAGTGCTGTTTGTCAGGTCAAGACTGTGTCACACTGCAAATATATACTGCTACCATTATGCATGAACTATAGTATCATATTAAGAAATAATTAAAAATAAATATATAAACACAGTTAACAGGTAACAAGTATAACGGAAGTCCATAATATGTGATGGTTTTGTTCAAAATATCAACATCTGTCTGTGCATGTGTGTCTGTGCATGTGAGTGTGTACATGTGCAAAATCCACTTTTCAAAGACCTTCTCCCACACACACCACCCAGGACCCCACAGCTGAACTCTCCCCATGTCAGATAGTAACTAATTAGGATGTACTTTTGAGTGTGTGTGTTTGTCTGTGTGTGTGTGTGTGTGTGTGTGTGCGTGTGTGTGTGCATGTGTGTGTGTATGAGGTCATTAAATGCCACACAGGCTATGTAGCAGAGAGGAAGGGGTGGGAGAGGGGACGTCACACAGAGGAAGACTCGCCTCCTGATGCCAACAAACACACACCTACGCCCTGCTGTGTGTGTATAGGGCACCTCCGGACCCCGGGGAGACCAAGACGGAGTGGGAGACCACCCCCTTTGTCCACAGCTCAGTCTAATGCCCAATTAACCTTTACCAGGTCTTGCGTGGGTCACGCACACACATACACACACACACAGATATACACATGCAGGCATAGATCACATTCACACGCATGGGTGGAGACACACCTGAATGCAACACACACAGATCCCATAAACAGTATCATATCAACACACTTCTACACATATAAGACACACATGTGCCATGGCTCATCACCTCCACCTGAGTCCTACCACCTGAGGCCCTGCTATAGCCTGATTGGACATACAATACTGTATGTGCTGTGGTTTCCACGATGGATGTGAACTGAATATTTGAATATTCAGTTAGTTAGTCTAAAGAATTAAGGGCTATCTATCTATCTATCTATCTATCTATCTATCTATCTATCTATCTATATCTGAGTGAATGTAAATGTATTGTAACGGAACAGCGAGTGGAGGTGGCTGCAATAAATTGATTAATTAAAATTACACACTGGTCCTTTAATTTTCAGCTCATTTTATCAACCTATTGGTGGATAAGGAAAACAAATCATTCAAAAACTTCTTGCATTTTCTACTGATAGAGTTCAAAGGGAAGGTATACATAGTACAGTATCTTTATATGTTTTATATTCATATCTTTATATTTCCTCTAACACATAAATTTTAATTATCCAGCAATGTCAGTTATATTTTTGACTGCTCTGATAGCCTTTTACTGATGCTTTTGAGCCTCCATATAGCTTTCGCTTTAGTAGGAAGTCAAATCAATACAAAGTTATTCTGAGTGACTAGCTACAATGAAACACATCTATTCCAATGGGAATGCTATCTTCCATGATAATAATAGCCCAGCCACAGGGCTATGAAAATATTATGAATGCTACGTCTGTCACAGTCATCACATCTCAAACCAGAATACCACTGATGGAAGGTAAAACTAGCTTACTAGCTTAGAGTACGTCCAAATGTTATTTGACCAATGCGATAATTTGCATTTTTATTATTAATGTAGCCATCACTTATCATGAGATGATACAATAGCAACCATAAGATAATGTTGCCTAATGACCATGCTTACACCCTCTTTCTCTCTCTTACCGTGTTGGATCGCAGTGAGACTCGCCCCCCACAACGGGCACAGAACTTGGTCTGGCAGTACGAACACAGGTTCCCGCAGCCATCTGCAAACTTGGTCTTGTGGCAGATGCCGCATGTTGGAGCGTCGTCCCGGTGAACGGCCGAGCCCGCTGCCACTGTGGCCTGCCGAATCACTGTCTCTCTGTAGCTGGACAACTGCTGCTGGATACCTCTGGAAGAAATGAAGAAACAACGTGGAAACATAAATGCTTTGACATCTATGAGAGTTGACTGAACAGACCAAGGCTAGAATAAAAGTTAGTGGAGTCCTCAATAATTTTGATTCACTCTGAAGGCTTAACAGTGGTACTGGAGCAAAAGTCCAGGGATCACCTAAGTCTTTAGGATACATTTGTGGAAATCATGTACAACATGTACAGACCTTCCATCATGTAGAGATATTTGAGATATTTTAGTCTGGACCAAAGTGTAACAATTGACCAAAGTTTGAGAAGTAAGTGCGGTACCATTATCACAGTATACCATCATATGAAAATGTATGTCATTGTACATCATCTACAGTACAGAATAATATATTATTTTGTGAAATTATGGTAATGTTTTTCTTGAACCTGTACAGACCCTTCTGTCTTCACTCCTTTAAACATCAATGAAGGTGTTAAACATAATGATCATTAGGTAATAATGTGAAATTATGACATTTTCTAAGATGGTCATCGTACGGTGCACATTTTGTGCAGTTACGGCCCTCGTCCAAACAAAAAATATTAACTTTATTGTGGCACTATAGGACAAATCTGAGGATCGCCAAAGTTATCAGTGATTCGTCTTTGTATAAAATTTCATGGCACCACCCCAATAACTGCTGAAACATTTCAGTCACAACCAACTGAGCAACCAGCTGACAAGTCTTTCCATTCCTATAGGCATTGTGGCTAAAAATAGAACTGAAGTATAGGTAGATGAAAACTTTATTATGCTCTTGCATAATAAAGAATGGAATTAGAAAGTATGACTCGTTTGTTTGAGCTGTTTTGAACCATGAACTGTTATTTATTGTAAATCACCCAAGTTAAAAGGTGATAAGATGCAATAAAAACAAAAGTAAAGAATGGTGAGATTTCTTTTATTGGATGGATAACAAATAAAGGGCAGGAGAAGTGAAGAGAAACCAGAGAGCGAAGGAGACAATGGTTGCATTAAGACCAGTCGATATCACTGTTCTCTGAACTGTTTGTGTGTTTTGGTGCAATCAACTTCCGTGTGTTTGCTATTGTTTCAGGCTGCTTTGTCGACGCAAGAAACCCTCGAAATCGATATGAAGAAGAGAAGGGGAAGAGTATCGGTTTTATCTAAGGCGTTACAGTATGTTGATTAATTGGATTTCGCACTGTGGAGATTGAGGAGAGAGCAAACAGACCAAAGAGGAGAAGATGTGATGGGCTGAAAATCACAGGAGGAGAGGAGACGGACTGTATATACATTTTTATTTTATACAGTCAGGCTGGTTATCTTTCATCTCAGCGGGCAGGCCAGGAGAAGTGAGGAAATAGGAGAGAAAATTAGATGAGAAGAGTAGGACAGAGCGGAGGAGAGAAGGAAAGAAATGACAAAAAGAGGAGATGAAAGGACTGGAGAAGAGAGGGAGAAAGAGATGAGATGGACTGAGAAAAAAGACAGAAGGAAAAGAAATTAGAAGAGAGGAGAGATGGAGAAAAAAGAGAGAAATACTTATAATACGTCTTCAGCCTCACTGACTGACACCATTCACTATTAGAAACACTGAGGAGCTTCAGGGAATCAAATTATACACCACAAATAAACATGTGAGCTATCGACTGAAATTACCAGAACACAAACACTTATTATACAGTATGTCATTTAGGCCTCAAATGCATCTATACACTAGCCCATATCTCTGAGGACAGATGTTGTCAGACACTGACAATGAGCACAGACATGACTACAAAGTGCTCTGGAGCACTATGAATTCTGAGAGAACCTTTTTGTCTAAGAACCTTTTTTGCTGTTTAAGGTTCTGAATGCAAAAAGTCACAAGTGTGGTGTTCTGAAGAACTTTTTTATGTTCATGTCTTTTATGTCTATGTCTTTTTTTTCTTTTGAATGTTCTTTCAAATAATGTTCTTTAAGTTGCGGAGGAGAGGAGAGGAGGAGAGGAGAGGAGAGGAGAGGAGAGGAGAGGAGAGGAGAGGAAGACCATACTAATTAAATATTAATTAGTACATACATATGATGTCAAATCTAAACCATCTAATTGATACTGATGACCAAATTGATGGAATGACTGTATGACTCCCATCTTTCATCTTGGAATATATTCATCGTAATTTAAATGAGTAATAAATCATAAAAGCAGAAGTAGACATACAAATAAAAAACACACTCCTGAGCTCCACATCTCACACACAGTGAAGAAAACACTGATTCATAGAAACACTTGGTTATCTGAGCTGAGCTGGACTCCAGGTTCAAAACGAGCTCCTCAGATTCAATCACTGCTCGCTCATTCAATCTGCTCACTGCCGTAAAGAGCGTTTAAAGTATTCCATATCATTTGCTGTGGCAGCAGTCCACTACTTACAGACTGGGAGTCAGCGATGCAGTCTCCTCCCCCATCAGCTTGGCCTTTAAAAACTACAAATCCCAGTGCCGGAGGCCAGAGAAAAAGGAAGTCATTTGATGGAGAAATTAACGTTGCCTCTTTTATGTGTTAAGAGGACGAACTGAATACACGCTGAAGAAAAACCCTGCAGAGACTCCGAGGACTCAGTGAGTGAAACACAACCTGCCTGAGGAAATGTTAACACCTGCCCACACACACACACACACATACACACACACACTCCTCATCTCACCTCATCTCTTGAACACAAAAAACAACATTTGCACACACTCGTTGAAACCCACAGCTGATGAAGTTAAGTGCACACTCTCTCTCTCTCTCACACACACACACACACACACACACACACACACACACACTTCCTGGGAACGCCAGTCAAAGGTCACAGAGAGGTCACCCGCTGCTGCAGCACCGCAGGATTTGCTTCCTGATCCACGGCTCTCACTGTGTCTGTCCCGACCCCTGACTCTATTCACAGCCCCGCACAGTCACACCAGCGTACAGTACGGGCAGTGTGATCGATTACAAGTTTATTGTAGAAGTGATCGGTACCCTGGTTGTTCACAGGAGTCCTTTAAACTGGACTGAATCTGCTGATTTGGGTCAGATTTGACACGAGGAGTTATGTTTTGCTTTTTATTATGATTATTGGTGTCTTATTTGTTATTTCAGAGGCACTATTGCTGATGATAGGTGGCTTTAATCCAAAATAGCTTCTATTGGTATTAAGCTTAATAAATCTATACTGGCTGGATGTAGCCACACTGGATATTAAATGCATAGAGAGGGCTTGGTGCATTCCCTCATCCTCACTACATCTAATTTCCCCTCCGTCCTTACTGTCACTCTCTTATTGGGTTCATTGAGTTTTTACAAAACTCTGCTTCTATCTTCCATTTGCCACATCCATCGGCTCTGTTCTGATTTTCCACTTCTCTTTCCTCATGGCAGAGTTTCATTCTTTTACTTATTTATGTCTGCTCAGCATACTGTAATGACAGAACACATTGCAAAGAGTCTGAGAGCCAGGAGGTGGCCGGACAAGAGTTGCTGCAGAAAGAGGCCGCCACGAAACTTTGACCAGATCAAGCAAAACAGCTAACAGTGATATGTTATATTCTTGATAAAAACAAACTTATTCATTTGACAAAAATCAACATAAATAACTGCTTAACTCCTATAAATTGTTGCTGTGTGTGAAATATAGCCTAAGCATGTAGACAAAGAATGAAATGTTGACTTTTGTCACAGGTTTCACGTAATTGTATTAAGTTGCTTCAACTCAAAAATGTATATCACTGAACATAGAGTTGAAATAACTTAATACAACCTGTAGACAAAATAAAGTCAACATTGTATTTAGATGGAATGTGTCACTCAAACGTAGTACAGAGTGTATTCCAATGGGGAAAATTATAAAAAAAATGTTATTAATGTAAGCCTGTCTCAAATAAAGGTCAGCAGCTGGAGTGAACTAACTTTAGGATTCATGGTGTTCAGTCTTGATCTGCAGGAAACAGCTTACAAAGTTAAAGGCAAACTATGTACAGGCATCAAGCCTACAACCTGTCAGCGTTCACTCTGCATTCTATAGCATATGCTCAACAGCTAGCATAGGGCCCCCTGTGACTCAACAAAGCACACAGTATAAACACACTCACATGCTTTAGCACCCTCAACACATGCTAAGTATTAGCACTCAACATGCTAAGCTGAGAACCAGCGATTTGCAGAGGCTACATGCATCATTTACGGTCCATGTCCTCCTCAGTAAACAGGACCTGAATGTTGCGCGTCCTTCACGTGTGTGCTCTGCATGTGGGAAAGTGTCAAAGCAGGATGTACTGTGGAAGCAAAGGATGAAAACAGGAGGAAGTATAGATGGAGTACGTCTCCCTAAATCAGTCAACCACAACAAGCCATCAAATCTTCTCTTGTAGGTGAGAAAAAAAAATCGTCATTACATCAAATAAGAGTGTTGTGAAATGTGAGGAGGGGAGGTGGCAGATCATTATGAGAAGGAGACAGGGAGGAGGATGGAGCGAGCGAAGTGAGGGGAAGGAGATCAGAGAGAAATGTACGGTGCGACGGAGAAATGGAGCAAACTCATTATGAGAATGCAGAAAAATATCCATATTCAGACGTAGTAAGACACAAGGTTAAAGCAAAGTGAGAATAAAAGCATCACTTCTCTACGCAAACACACACACTAACTCAAAACACAATGAAATGCCTTTACTCTTGAACAACATAGAAATAAAGCCTTTGTGTGTCTATGTGGCTGCAGATATACAGATTTTAAACAAACAGTCCACGAGTCACAGCAGGAAGCAGCATTAAGTGTCTCGTAATTAAGCTGCACAGCACTAACAAGCTCTCCACCACACACACACACACACACAAAGGCAGAAGTTTTGTCCATGCGAATGTAAATTAAATTGGATTACATAAGCGAGCGCTAAAAATCCAATTTTTCTTAATGAGAGTGGAAAAAACAAGCTGAGATCATTTCTAAAGTAAATCAAGCTCTTTCAAGGATTTTAGTGAATGAAGTGGTCATACGTCTTTATGAAAGAGGTGTCATCTGTCTGTTGCAAAGTTTTTAGAGAATTCACAGATGAATTTATTTGCCAGGTGGGAGAGTTTGCTGTATAGAAAAGCGGCAACCTTTGCAGCTGGGAAAATGAAGCCAATGACTGTCATTCTTGTCATTGAGAGGAACTTGTCATTGCAAATATGCAAATATATGGATTCATACATATTTAGCGCTCTGGTGAGTATATCCAGCATGAAAAAAGTACAGCGTATTTTCACAATAATGATGTACGTGAACAGTTTTGGACAACAATGGAGCTCTGTGGCATGATACACCAGCCCATACTCACTCCCAAGTCAAAGGATACAAGAAGTACAAGACCCCTCTAAGTAGTTTTTGTTCCTACACCAAAGTACAACCTGTTAAAACTTTATGAAATGTGAAATGTTTCAAATCTAGTGGGACTGACTGACAATTAAATTTTTTGAAGCTGAAAATATGCAGCTCTGGCCACCACCATGTTGGCAGTCCTAACAATCAGCAAAGACGTGGATAATCATCTGATCCAAGCTGAATCGCTGTTAATTCTGCGTCACTTTAAGCCTTAATATAATGTGAACAGGTGAGTTGTATATAAATTCACCCTCAGTACAGTTGTCATGAATGGGGAAATTAGCTATAGAGACCAAAAGTGTTTTTTGAGGACTTATGGAGGCTGAAGTGTGGAGGTTTGAGGAATTACAGTTTTTGGCCCTTCAGCATTGGCTTCATTTCCCAGCCACAGAGGTTTTCTCTTGGTCATTGCATTACATTACACGTGTAGAGGGGAACCTACAACATCCTAGGCTGAAGCGTAGGGCTGTTGTTCAAAGTGAGAACATGTTGGGTGTATCAGGAAACACTGAGAAGGCTTGAGAGCAAAACAGGACGGATGAAAAGGGGCAAGGAAGGATGGAGGGTAGAGGTGGAGCTTCTGGACCAGCTTTATAGCTCTGTGACCGATGCTACAATACACCGTAACTCAAAGCTAGACAGACCTTTACCTGGCAAGGACAGAGAGGACACACACACACGCACGCACACACACACACACACACACACACACACACACACACAAAGCCATCTTTCCTTAACTATTTCTTGTTGGAACCCCTAAAGACTTTAATTTCTTAAACGTTTTCATATTTAAAGCAGCATGCAGCCACAAGCCTCGTCTACATGTGAAATAACAGGAGCTGAAATATCAGAGCAACAGCATGTGAGCGCAGGACATAAATTCTTCTTTCTATTTCACTGCCAATTACAGTTTGATGGAGGTTCAGAGAAGCTGTTTGTACAGGTCACTGACCTTTTCACCTGGTGACCTGAATACACTGTGTGTGTGTGTGTGTGTGTGGGTGTGTGTGTGTGTGTGTGTGTGTGTGTAGATGTTTGGGAGGGGGGATGTGGTGTTGTAGTAACTACGTTGTAAAGTTTGCCCTTTAATCAATCTGATATACACATTCTAAACACACAGACGCACACAAAGACTTAAAGGATAAGGCGTTATCCTTCCTTTTTCTAATTGGTAACAAATCCTATGAAACAATCAAAATCATGAACTATCTTTATATCGAATTCTTCCTCACTGTCCTTCCTCACTCACTGTGCTTTACTTGGAGTTAATCATACGTACATCATGCTGCCATAAACACGAGCAGGGGCCACATTAATCATCGAGGTCCTGCTGGGAAAAATGAGCTGTGGTCTCTTTCAGTGTGTATCCATCAGGTCAGCTGACATACCTTACTGTCTTCCTCTTGTTTGTAGCGTGTCTGTTCTTAACATTGTGCTAAACCACAAATTCATACGCAGCAGTACCAAAACATATTCAAATAAAAAGAGATGGACCTTAAACATATCGCATGTCATTTTCTAAGAGTGAACAATGACAGAGATGATGTTGCAAAGTAGCATGGGATCATGGGAGTTGTTGTCTTCATTGTAAATTATCTTGTATTCATATTGTAAATTATGATTATCGCTGATGAAAACGTATGCGATGCGACTCATGGACAAGACGATGTATTATACTGTAATAAGTTTTACTCATGTTAGTCAAATGTTCACATTTTTCTGGCTTTGAACATTGTTGGGACAGTGTAAGTATGCGACTTAAAAATGTATAACAACATAAATCCAGCGTTTATTGTTCGAGTTGAACTGAATTCAATGAGTTTCAGGCTGTGGGTCAAGCAAATGCACAGGGACATCTTCTTGTGTGTAACGTGGTCACTTTAATGTCCGCTTCAACAGTAGGACAACTCAACACTGACCAACAATGACACATC
Organism: Nibea coibor; assembly: GCA_023373845.1. Classification (NCBI taxonomy): domain Eukaryota; kingdom Metazoa; phylum Chordata; class Actinopteri; family Sciaenidae; genus Nibea; species Nibea coibor. The sequence continues at coordinate 3,691,133 of CM041723.1, forward strand.
GCCTCATATCACTCCGCTAAACTTAACACTCACTTATATTACTTGCAAGGTGCAGCATAAAATATAGATTCTCTTCCAAATTTAGGAATATAATACAAATAGTTATCATTAATTAAATTATGCCAACTGAGATAACTAATAAGATAACTTATATCTATATAACTTATAACTTATAGATTAGATAACTAATCTATAAAATAAATCTTCACAATAACAAATCTCATCTCACACTATTTTAATACAGAGATGTTTCACATAATATCACATAGGTTCCTTATCATTTTGGTTCATATTGTGCTACCAAATAAGCCATTAATTAATCAAAATCTAACAGCCTCACAGTGAAACTGGGACCATTTGGGACACCACATGTATATTAATCCATGGATTAGAATAGTCCCTAACCAATTCACTCACAACTTTTTGAGTGATGTTTGATGAAAATGTTTTTTTTTTATTTATTATGCAACTATATATTTGGGACCAATATTTTAAATGTTCACATTTTCATCAGAAATGACAGCACTGCGTGCCACAAACAAGGCACTGCACTTGCTGGATAACAGACGGGCACGCTGTTAGTTTTGGTTTGTCAAAGATCTTCATTGCATGTCCACTCTTGTCTGCAGGCAAAGCTTCCATTCGGGCTCCAGTATCACTTCCCAAAGTGGTTTTAGACCACACTGCCGGAGCCTGAATCCTCGATCAAAGCTTAAAGTTTGACAAAACAACTAAAATAAAGTTTGGGAACCCCCCCCTCACTTGACATACAGTAGATGTATCCAAAACTAAGACATAAAATAGCTGAGTCCTTCAGTCCTTGAGCGTCATTATTTCTAAGCCAAACGTTGGCACTGCCTTCTTCACTCCTGGGCTTTCATAAAGTGGGGTGCATCAGGTTGGAACTGGGAGCCAGCTTTGACTCTTTTTCCTGTAGTGACTCAGGCCTCTATGGCCGAGTATGAGTCACTCCTCCAGTTCCTGGATCGATATTCAAAAAGCAGGCAGACATGAATCAAATAACAATGAGTCAGTGTCAGAGAAAATCACCTCGCAGCCATTTAGAAATTAAGCACTCCAACTCTACGTCTCATTCTCATTTACTCTCCAACACTTGATTTTCAAGTAACTTTGGTCCCCTGTTACTCTCTTCTGTTGTGAGATGTTTACAAGACCTTCAAACGTCCAAGTTTCATTCTCAAACCTGTCTCCCTCCCAGCATCCTCTTTACCTCCCCACAACTCTCTCACTCCTGTCTCTAATCTAGTCCCCCCGCACACACACACACACACACACACACACACACACTCTTACTGTAGAGGAGTCATCTGCAAGATAGATTGGAGCTCATTCTGTGTCCTGTAATAGACGAGTATTAAAAAGTTTCCTCCCTCTTATGCTATTTGTGAAATTGAATGGAAGGTGAAATGCATGCCAGAATTAGAAATGGGTTTCCGGTTTGCAGCAACTGGGTGTATGTGTGTGTGTGAGTGTGTGTGTGCGGTGTGTGTGCGTGCATACAGAAAAGAAATTTGTTTGCATGCAATGGAGATCCACCTACGCTCACTTTAACACCTTATTATCTGCAGAAAAGAGTTTATCACCTTCACAGGCTGATAAGAATCCGTGGATTATGAAAGTGGTTATATACATTGTGTTAGGCTTCATCAATCTCATATTTGAAAAAAGCATTTTTTTATGGGAGAAAAAAAATGTGTTCATTCTGCCAAAATGAGACTGAATTGGGACTGAAAGGTGTTTTGTTCTTATTATGAGTCATTAACATCATGATAATAATGTTTTACAACACCTTTATTCTTATTCTTACTGGATGAAGTCAAAATGACCTTTCGAATGTGTTTTTATTCTAAATTATGCTTTATGTAATAAGGTATGACTTGATTGAGTTGATTTTCACTTTGTCGTCATAAACCCATGTCCAAAATGCACACATGCACAAAGAGGAGCTTACATTGAGGTCACCTTAAATAAATGCAACAACAAACATCAAATCAACAGAAATGATTTCATTTATTCTATGATCTGAACAAAGACACTGGGCAGCTGGTCCCTGGTACATATACAGTGTACTGTATGTGTACTGTATGTGTACTGTATGTTGAAAACAGGATTTTGTGATAGAAAATTTGTTATATATATTTTACATACATAGGTTTTCTGTAAAAAGCAGTCCAAAATTCTTATTCTCTGTAAAGTAACAACCAAACTGTTATTTGTTATGTTATTTTAGAATTGAGTATTTTAGGTATTTTAGAGTATTATGATGATGATGATAAATTATAGTTATTTCTTGTGTTTCGACCCACATCAGGTCCACTGATGGTCCACGTCTTTGCTGAATTTCAGATTAGACGGGAGGCAGCTTATCCTTTAACTTGACTATGGCAGCAGCCATGTCTTTCCTTTGTGTGTTGTTATGTGCTAATTGTTTAAATGCATTTAATTACATTTAATCATTTCTACATACAAAACAAACACATTCTGAAAATGAAAGCTTTATTCTGATGTTCCTCAGCCTGTTTCTGTGCTCTCCGTCGGTGCATGTATGTGCTGTGCTGTGGCCTGGCTGCTCACCATATGGCAGCGGGGACATGGAGATTCTCTCGCTCTCTAGTTTTTCTCGCTCTGTGCCAAGCTCTGTTGTTCCTCCTCCGTCCCTTCCCCTCCCTCACTTCCGTCACAGAACTCACCATGCTGAGCTGTTCGGCTGTACTCTCACCTCCCCCTCTCCCTCCATTCCTCCTTCTATCCTCTCATCGTTTTCTTATATCACACTCTCGCTTATTCCCTTCCAGTTTTTGATGGTAATTACAACTCATTGGAGAAGGGAGATTATCAATATTAATTGGGTTTGTCCATCAGTGAATTCTCTAACTTCATTCTTCTCCAGGAATCGTTTTTAAAGCACTGAAAGTTGTTTTTAAAATGTACCAAAGAAAAACAGATCAGGCTTTGGGGAAATCCCAACAGAGAAGAAAAGTGATGATTCATGCCAAATCTGACAGCTTTAAGCAATACGAGTGTATGTGATCACCAAACCAACCAAAGCCTGTCCTGTATGCCTCCTTCCTCCTCTACTTGCCTGTCCTCTCCTTTCCATCTCTTTTGTCTTTTCCCTGACCACCTTTCAATTTCCAACTCGTTCTCTCTTCTCCTCACACCTAACCTTTGTGTGCCGTCAATATTTTTTTGAAAAGATGCTCTAAAGATGGAAAGACGATTCTCAAAACATCAGCACTCCCTCTGTCTCTCCAGTAACTTAGAACACTATAAAACATGGGAACAACTGAGAAGAGGCTTAGTGAAGACCCAAAGGGTGTAAGGTGTGGTTGCCAAAACCACAAAGGACAAGGTAAAAAAATAAATAAATTTAAAAAAAAGCGAACTGGCTGTTGTATTGTTTATTGAAGAGACCTATGACAAGTAAAAAGGTTTATTTCAAACAGTAATGCTGTTCATAATCCAGGTTTAACCACAGGATTAGAGATGAGCGAGTACCGCTTTATCTGTATCTGTATCTGCAGCTCAGCCAGCCCAGCCTTCAAATACGACAGCAGGTCAGCGAGTCTACACTTCAACGCTCTGCCGTAGTGGCTGAACGCAGGTGAGGTACTATAAAGAGCGAGATAGTCTGCATATAGGAGTGGCTGGGGGAGATGGATGGGTCAGTCAAACACAGGACTCACCCTGGAGACTGTTTACTACATCTACTGTGCGAAACTAAAGTCAGCGTTCAACTTATTGTGAACTCCTGTCACATTCAGTTACGCTGCATTGTGTGCTTATTTTAATCCAAACCCTGTTTAACCTGTTTAAACTCATGTGAAATGTCTAACCAGACATTACATATTTGCTATAGCTAACTTAGGCACATACAAACCTGATGCTAGAGGATATCCATAGCATCCTAGCCTGAAGTGTGGAGCCACTGACCAAACTGATGTCTTTGACTAGTTGCTCTGTTCGTCTGTATCTGTATCCGTGCCTGGAATGGGCTGAGCTCAAATCAGATGTGGGCCAACTGGAAGTCGTTGCTATATTTATCACTTATATTACTATATTTATTTCTTTACAGTTTACAGAGCAGCATCAGAATTGAGCTTCGGAGCAGTGTTTATCGTTCATAGAGAATGGATATTGACACATGTTACTCTGATGATGCTCCAGTACCTGCTCCACCCAACAAAGTCTGAACTGAGTTATGAGTTAACTATGTCAGCTGATTTTACATTTAGTCTTAGTCCTAAAATCATAACAGCCTTTTTATTTAGTATGAGCACTTCATAAGTCTGATTTGAAATAAGATTTCCTCCGATGGATTGTTGGCTGAAAGAAGCAGCGCTGAAAGGTGTCCAGAAAATGACAGGTTGTATGATGATGAAGAATGCAGCTTTGCAGAGGGGTGTTATTCATTTGAGCAATACATCCAGACGTGATACATGTTCTCATTTGCATATTTATTTTTAACCAACATGACTCAACAAATGAAGACCTCAGATGACTGGAGCATACTGTCTTTACACTCAACAACAACAGGGATATAATTCTGTGATTCCTTCGACTTAGCAAAGACTCTAGTTGTTATAGACTCTTATATTCATTCGTTTGAGTGTTTATGATATACTACAGTGTAATATTTGTAATGTTTTGTGTAAAATAAAGCTAAGTATAAGACAGTTAACTACTGCCTGGCATATTTTATTCAATGAATCACAAATGTGCAATCATCCAATGAGAATGAGCTTCAGATTGACAAGAAAACTACATCAATGCAAATGAAGATACATTTCACCATAGTCTTTTGTTCCACTTCAATCAGTCAGCACAAACACACATAGTTTGCTAGCTAAAATGCTAACATAGTAGCTGTTTGAGGACCACTCGCTGTGCAGGAACAAGTCAAGTGGAGGTCAGATCTGCTTTGCCTTCAGTCTGAACACACCTTCATCAAACATAATTTGGTTTGGTCTTCGAAAATGTCACACTTCCCACGGCAAACTTTCATGGTATTCATGGATAATTTCAGACTTTCTCCAGGCAGAACTCGGTGCGTTTCTCCTACAGTGTGACGCTCGCCACCACCAGCTCATAGTTTGTCCTGAGCTCGGTGTTTATAATCCCCTTATAATTGATCCCAATGCACTTCACTAAATGTTAATGAGCACACCATGTGCTACTGCATGCCTGATGCCTCATACATCTTTATAAACACAGATTAAAATCAGATATAATATAAATAATTAGGCTTGAAATATAATGAAGATGCAGCTTAATACAATTAAAGACTTTTGAGGACATATCCAGGAACTGTGGACACTCGTGTCACCTGAGATATGTGGGGGGGGGGCTTTAAATAAAAGGACCAGCTGAGCATAACAGTCTGTGGCCCATAGGTGGCGTTCACAAGGCCTGTACCTCATCACCGTTCTCGACCTATGTGGATATTCAAGAGCACAGTAGCTATTTACTGCAGAATAGAAAAAAAGTGTGAAGAGAGTGTTGGAGAGTCACACACACACACATTGTTACTGAAGTGTGCATGCTAACAAAAGAACACACACACTTGTAGAAGTGTAAAAGACTGAGGGGGAGAGACCGAGAGAGGAAAGAAAGCAAGAGGAGAGCACGCTCCGTGAAATGAGAATAAAAAATAGAGAGAGAGAGAGAGAGAGAGAGAGAGAGAGAGAGAGAGAGAGAGAGGGTGGGATGGAGGGAAAGGATGGGAGAGAGAGATGGGACAGATGGAGAGAGCACCAGAGCCAACAGCAGAGCTAAGTGGGTAGTGTGCTCCCCAGACAGCGCTCCATATGGCCTGGCAAAGCCATACACAGCCAGGCAGCACAAACACACATATACACAGCATGTATGCACTCACACAGCATGTATAGACACATACGCACACACACACACATACCCAAATACTCCACAACACAAACAATCAAATTCACACACGAAGTGCATATTCACACATTCCCGTGTACCCACACATGTACAGGGCTCAGTCTGAGGGGGACGCACTCTTCAAACAACATCTCCAAACCAGATATATTTTTAATCTTCTTTGTATTAAAAAAACGTTTTACATCATTTAAATCCTGATGTTCACTGTGAAATCCAACTGCGACTTTCCTTCCTACGAGTCGTGAGGAAAAGATCTGGTCCCAGCAGTGATGCTCCCTACAGCAACAATCACTGATTTCTTATGCACACCAGTTATCTGCGTGATTGAGGATAGACACATGTCAGCTAATGGTTCTGACTGTTCAACACTGCAGCTGCCTATAAGGTGCTCATTGAGGTCGAAAACAAGGTCACCTTTCTATGAATGACTTCCACTCAAAAACTTCATGTTTGCACTAAGGTCGGGAGATCAGACGGATATATCGGCTGTACATTGGCTGTGCATTGGGAGTGCAGCGGCAGCTTTTTTCATTATATTTTGCTAATTGGATGATCAGCCGCTGAAGAACGAGTCACTGTTCACTGACATGGCTGCACAAATATACCAGCAGTCACTGGTTGTCAGGGTGCACAGTGGCCAAATGGATCTTTTTAATGTTGTATCCAACCCTTGCACCTATTCAGTAACTCTAAAAGAGGAAGGGCTTACATTGGTGGTCTGCTATTTTTAAGTATATCCAATCTTGTGCAGATATGCTCAGTCATTTTTCGTCAAAATGAATAATGGCTTACAACGTGCTGTTGGGTAATAGTAGTGTTGCTTTACATCTGTGACAGCATGCTTCCTTGAGTTAGGCTGATCAGTCCTGCTGCCTAACAAATTTCTTAAAGGATAGTTTGGGTTTAGTTGTCATATTTTTGATAAACATGCATCATGGCAACAATGCTACGAAGCCACTGCACACTAACACTGCACGCACAAACAGCATACACTGCAGGTCAACATTTAACCAGGTTGTCAGCTTGTAAAGGCCCCAGTATGCTTCAAACTAAGTTTTACAGTGATTGTGCCCCATTTCCAAAAGCAGACAGGACATCTATTTTCTGTCAATCTCACACCATGAATGCATCGCAGGAGAGACTGCTGATTTGTATGATTTATTCAGTAGACTACAAAGTCAAGCAAGAAACTCGGGCATCCACGTCTGAAGTGTGGCCGTTCAGAACAGGTACAAACAGTTTTTCATTTAAACGTGGTCGGACCAAGCGGCAAGCTCTGTGTCTGGGAAATGAAGCCTATTCAAAAATGGCAAAACTGTAATTCCTCAAGCGTCCACTTGAGGCTGACTACAGAACAGAAATAAACATGTTTACAGCCTGGTATGAAAAACAGTTTTGGTCTCAATAGCTAATATCCCCGTTCATGACAACTGTACTGAGGGTGAATTTATATACAACTCACCTGTTCAGATTATATTAAGACTTATCCAGAATAAGAAGAGTAGGTAAGAAGTGTAGCTTGACAGGTAGGTGCTATTACAGTTGATTTGAGCACCCTGCCACCACCAATTTACTGATTTTTTTGATTGGCTGGGAGGTGGAAGACAGTCACAATACTTCAGAAATCTAAGGCTGACGTCATGCATATGCTGTCCATTCTTTTTACTGTCATTGGGTCATACACATCACATCAACTACTTTGTTTCAAGCATACTGGACCCATCAACATAATGGATGACTGCAGCAGATAGTTTGGGTATTAATGTTAGCGTTCACCTTTGTTTTCTCTTTCAAATGATTTTGGCCAACTTGGCGGTTAGTTTAAAATCTTTGTGGCTGTCTGACTTCAACATCAACACATCAAACAATTCTCACGCTGAGGTGTGAAGTACTCCATGTGAAGTCTGGTTGAACATAAACAACCTAAAGATATAGAATGTTGTGTTACAATATACAAATATATTATATATTCATTCATAATATTATGTTATAAATTCTGCCATGAATTTGGTCACAATAATCATGTAGTGAAAATCTGATATAAACTAACAAACTCATATGCAAGACATAGAAATAAAGAAAGAAAGAAAGAAAGAAAGAAAGAAAGAAAGAAAGAAAGAAAGAAAGAAATGTAAGCCCTCTCTCTGTCTTATCCACTAAAGATGGAACTCTCTCAAACACACAGAAATCTAACAGAGTGTGTCCCACCCTATTCCCCGCTGGAGCAGAGACTCATGGGAAGACCAGGATAACAGCCAATCCCTGAAGGAAGTGAGGAAGTGACTCCTCGCCAACCCCAGGGGTCACAGAGGTTACTACGGGGCTGCTGGGCCATCGCCATGGTACCCTGCTATCAGGGGACACCTGGCCAATCGCATTTAGTTATGTGAAGTGTAAACACCCTCACAATGCGGTACATTCATGTTGCTTTTAGCGAGGCATGGGGTTCAGTGTGCAGACAGGGACGGACGAGAGTGAAGCGAGGACAAAAACATGCAATGCATGTAAAAAGCAGCGTGTCAAGAAGTGACCAGTCTGCAAGCAAAACTGAAGGTCTCACGAGTTATTACAGTTTACAGTGTGCATTGTTCCATGGAGTGAAATTCATAACAGTGTGGGATAAAATTTGTTCACTTCCAAGAACACTGATTATTAACAGATTCAGTGGTGGACCTTCAAGAGAACAAACAAAGTGTTTAATGACGAATAAACATGGAGGAAAAAGCTGCTAATTTAAAATGCATTCAGTAACACGAGGTCATTAATAACACAATAACACATCATTTGAAAGCCTCGGTGATTAACTACAGCTGAAGGATTACATGTTCCCCTACAGACCGAGTAACTTTTACAACTCCTGGGCTTATTAAAAGTTTTAAAACCCCAAGAGATGAAGTCTAAAGAACACAGTGGTCAAGTTTAAAACAAGCCGTTTTCTTTTACAGCACTTTCAGATCGCCAGCAGCTCAATCAACAGCTCACCAGAAGTCCATTCAGTCTGTACTGAGCCGATCAACCTGACAAACATTTGGCAGGAACTGACCGTCAGCAGCCAGGTTTCCCTGCCCACTTTATTTCCTCCAGACGTTACAATAATTCTGTGAATAAACATTATGCCTTCAGAAATACACAATGGACTGTTTCTGTCTGCCTTCCAAACCATTTTTTACTTACAGAAATGAGTACAGGAATGGCTCCATTATGTTCTCCATTATGAGATGATTTATACACTGATATTACGACTTTATTAGGGATTCCAGCTAACCGCACAAACTCTAACTGGTCAGTAGATGATCACGCAGATATTCTACCAGATACCAACAAATCAAAACTTCATAAACACCAGACTGGAACATTGTTACTCTTTAGTTTGAAGTACAATCAGCTAATTAGCATTACAAACAAATTATCAAGATAACAGCCAGTAATTTTGTTCCTGTTAAAGGTCCAGTACGTAACATTTATGAATAACTATTGGCAGAAATATAATATGCATAATTATGTTTCGATTTGTGTATATTAACCTCAAAATAAGAAGCACCATATTTTTTTATTCCTGTGAATTTATATATTTTATATCTACAGAGGGAGTGGGTCCTCCTCCACCAGTGTCCACCATGTCCATCATGTTGAACTGCCATGTTTGTACAGCAGCCCACATCGGACAAACAAAATACCAGCTCTAGACAGGACCTTTTCTGTAGTTTATCCTTCACGCTGGAAACAAAAGGTGAGGCGAGCAGTATTCAGTTGGTTGCAATCTACAACTTCACCACTAAACGGTACTAAATCCTGCACACTGCACCTTTAATTGTGTGTTTTTTGGGTGATGTTAATAGCTACTACCATTTTTGGCATGATGATTTTTGAATTTCTCCTTAAGAGTGCTTACTCTGTTCAGGAGATGAGTTCATATGAATGACCTCCCTCTTGTGATTTTCACACCCACAGAATTTTCTGAAATCAATGACAGCGGACACCGCATGTGTGACGTCGCCAACAGATTCCCAAATATGCGGTGCTGGCTGCTGCCATCTTCTGCCATCATCTAATCTAAAAATGATCACAGATCAACACAGAAGGCGATAGAAAAAAACAGGTCTTATGTAATAAACTTGAACTCAGGTTATAGTAGAAACCATAGCTAAAGCTAAAGCAACACACAGTCCAAACACCAGCTAACAGTCTTAGCCCAGTATCAGAAATTCACCTCAAGGACATCAACAGTCTTCCTGGATTGCTGTTTTAGCATTAAAATCACCTCACAGACGTGATGTTATCTCTGTCCATGCCAGGCCGTGCTGCAGAAGGAATACTGCTGGAATATTGACTGTAATGTCTGGTGAGTGATGTGACCGGGAAGGCACAGATTGTATAATGTTATAAATGGGGGCCATATTGTGGGATTCCTCAGAGAAGCAGATGTGCTCCAGCTGACTTACTCTGTAATCCCCCTTCACTCTCTGATCCAACGCACACACACACATACAGTGCACACAGATAGAGCATAAACAAGCTTTATCCTTTGATCATTGTGTGGCAGAAAGGAAAAAAAAGACATTACTGGCTGCAGAAGTCACTGCGAATAGAAATGCACAGAAACCGGCTTTTCAACGTGCAAATAAGCCAGCGGGGACTGAGATGCTCGTATAACATCAAAGAGTGAAAACGACAGAGTCTGTTTCAAGTAACGTTTGCAATTCGAGTCTGTATTAACAACCGCTGATCAAATAACCAGACTTTATACACACACACACACACACACAGAGCGGTGAAGGAAAGATGATCACTGAGCTGAGCCATTATAAAGAATCGCTCCTGACCAACCCATCAAGCATCCAATTCCCGCTAATTGGAGACGAGATGGAAGGCGTTATTTCAGCAAAAGATAACCTCTGAGTGTGCAAAGAGTCGGAAGCATTCCATGATTTATATAAATATATATATATATATATATATATGTGTGTGTGTGTGTGTGTGTGTGTGTGTGTGTGTTCTGTATCTTTGTGTGTATATATATATATATATATAGGGCTGTTACTGTCATCCGTGAAGAATATTTCAACTTTGTTCCTGAGAAATTAGTTATTAGTCCTCAGCAGCCACTGCTATGTTTGTCGTCACACATGTTAACCTATGCCTCTGCTGTGCAACAGACTGTAGCACAGCAGCTACAATCTATACGAATTCTGTCTGAAAATGCTCCAACACACATACCAAAATAATAACTCTTACTTTGCGACACTAGAAGCCTGATTACTGCTGTGTGATGCAAAGTGGGGAAAGATTGCAGGGATGGATAACATATTTGCTAAGCACGTTTTTTTTGTGGGTGTGCCATGAAAACATTCAGCTAGCTTGAGATGCTCTTAATCATGTATTGTATCTTCTGATAATAGCTGCTTAGCTCACTGTAGCTCATCTATACAGTAAGCAACACACTTCAAATGAAAACTAAAGGCCTGCTCAGCAGTATAAGGAATGATGGCACATGAGAGACATCACCCATATGGGCACTTATGGAGGTTGAAAGTTTTGTAGCCAGCCCCAAGTGGACACTCGAGGAATTACAGTTTTTGGCACTTCAACTTTAGTGAACTGATGCTAGCTTGGCCATGCTGACGTTACAAAACAGACAAAGCTAGTGCTTATTAGCTACAAATAGCTACATCTCTTGAGCTGTCTCGTCTAAGCTATTAGCCAGCTACCTTAGAGAGCAATCATGACTGACTAGGTTGAGCATGTTCCCGGCCTGCTCGCTTGCCACAGAGTGGTTAGCCAGCTACCACTACGAGCACGCACAACTATCCAATACCACCTATCCTAATGTAAGGACGAACATCACCATGCTCCTTTTTAGCAGGACCAGAGCTTGATTCTCACCTCCACATATTCTCAGTTCGGATCTTTCAATATATCGCTAGATAAATGTTGACTGAAAGGCATGAATTATGTACTAGAACTGAAAAACAGTGGACACAAATGATGGATAAGAATATTCCAGACACAGTTATAAGAGAAAATGACTTATGTAAGCTCGGCTTTGCTACGGGCAAACAGAAGTGGTTGGCTATTTACTATGTTGGTCATTTTAATCGTACATGCTTTGTCTTACAAAAGTTTGTGAAGACCCAGATTCAGGTGAGAGGAAGTTGAACTGAAACACGTCTTTCACACATACACAGACGATGGAAGTCATTCCTCCAGACGAGCAGTAAACTGTGAGACACCCAGAGCATCTGAATCCACCCTAAGAGGCAATTCCACGGAGGAGGATGACAGCATGAGCCAGTCTCTAATGACTCAACAGGATCTGGACTGGACTTATCACCCTGACCATGTCCATCTTTACAGCAGGAGCTGTGTAGTTGCTGTCTGGCAGGTAGACAGACATGTTAACTGGATATAAAGTCCCTCAGAAGAAGAAGAAGAAGAAGAAATGTGCATCTTTCTAACTGAGTCAGATTTCCTAAATATAAATCAAAAAGTCTAAACGAGGTGTCTGTGCAGTGCCATTCCACTTAGAGTATCATCCAAATTACATAACACCAGCTTGAGTCACACTTAAAAAAGGTAGTCGCCAAAACATGAGTTTATCTTTTACGTCGCTGACTCATCCAAGGTGTAAAATTGTTGTGATTTCACAACAAAACACAAATGCGTGGCAGAAGGACAGACTGCCAGCTCCAAAGAGGAGGTCATTTTGGGGGCCGTCAGAGTGAAATGACGTTAAAGTGACGCATAGGCGAACATTAACGGCCATTTTAAACTCATTTCAGGTCACTTTTAAACTCCAGGCCGATGTGGAGTTGGCGGTTGGGTAACCCACTCACCGGACGTCGTTTTGCTGCGGAGGTTTCTTCTGCCCAACCAGGTTCACCGTTCTTGCTTGGATAGGCTTCTCTTCTCTGAAACACACAAAGTTAAGAAAATGATGTGAGTGCAGATGTCCACCTTTTAGAATTAGACTTCATCTGTCACCCTGAAAGTTTATCCCCTCATGTTCGTATGAGTTTAAATAGCTGAATCCAAGCATCAGTCCAAGCTGCAGTCAGTTTCTTGGGTTCATTTTGTTATGCTAGGCTTTCCTATGAGCATCAGCTAGCTTTCAGGTGTCTGTATTTTGCCTTTTTATGCTAATAAAACCTGAGGTAGAATGGCATCACACTCTCAAATGTTCCAAATACAGACTGAACAGATAAGAATTCTCATTTAGACTCAGTGTTGGAGATACCTTTAGGACTTCACAATGACATGTTTTCAATATGTCCACTGACACATTCACAGCGCAATTCAGAACCATCTCATCCATAAACATGAGCAGTGGGCTCTGATCAGTCTGATCACAGAGGAAACTCAAGAGAGAAATCCCCGCTAACACCCACACCGTCTAAAACAGAAGACTCATCTTTTTCATCGTCAATACTGCGGGTAACCCTCTGTCTCTCTAGCTGAGGCGCTTTTCCGCACTTTAAGAATGCTGATATCTTTGTTTCATGTGGATTCTAACCATCCTCTGCTGGACTGACTGAAAGCAGATGTTACATCCTGGGGTTATGCTGGTAAACGATAATATGTGTGGGACTTCAATTCTACTTTTTCACAGGTGAAGTCATCCTGAAATGAAGTCAAAGTTTGGGTTATTTTGTATCTGAACACAAAACTCAAACTAAAAAACACTCCCTCGGGGTAATTTCCGATTTCATTTTTAAAAACTGAATAAATTAATTAAAAAACATATTATACAAATACTACATTGTTTCTAATGAAAATAAACTATGGGATTCCTGAAATGTTTTGGTCTCAATAACTTGCAGAGGTGACAAAAAGATAGTGAACGGTGGTGAAATAAATGGTTCAAAAACTTACTTAAGGTTAGGGTCTAACGCTGCAATCATGGCTCCAAACAGGAAATATTAGAGACAAAAGGTCAAATGAGGAGTACTGCTTTGAAGCTGTTTCATTAAGGATTCAACCGTCAAAAATAAATAATCTTCCTATTAGTAATAAACCTGCCTCCTGTGTGGACTGTCTGCAGCTGAAAAGAGTCGGTATTAAAATGAATGGAAACAGTAGCAATTTCTACAGTATTAGATGATAGTTAGCTGTGGTATAAACTCTCAACATTAAGCTGAAAAATGGCGACGTCATTAGAAAACTTCTGTGCTTGCATGATCAGTTACATTCATCCACCTCAGGCTGTCGGCGCGTTACAGCGATCCCTGGCCTCACGTTACAGATAAAAATGATCCCATTCAGTTCAACACAAGCCTGTTATGCAATTTAGGGAAAAGACAGCACTGGTATTAGATTCTTACTCTGTATCGACAGATTTCAGAAACAGTATCAGGAGGAAAAAAAGTTGAACCAGTAGTTAATACACAAAAACATGTAAACCGCTGCTACAGTCAGAATTCTTTCAACTGACATTCACAGTTGTCTGTAAGCTACTACAAAGAGGACTACTTTCTTTTTCTAGATATCAGATAACTATATTTGGATCCATTAACTGTAGCTGCTTATCCTAATCAGAGTCACGGTGGGGCTGGAGCCTATCCCAGCTGACTTTGGGTGAGAGGTGGGGTAGACCCTGGAAAGTCGCCACCTCAGTACAGGGACTGAGACAAACAACCATTCACATTCACATTCACACCTACGGACAATTTAGAGGCAGCAGTTAACCCATGAAGTGCATGTGTTTGGACTATGGGAGGAAGCCGGAGAGAAAGGGTCGAGGTGAGGTTCGAACCAGTAACCTTCTTCCTGTGAGGTGACAGCACTAATCGCTGTAGATCAGCAGAGCTAAAATATCTTTCAAATCTTGCACATCTAGTCCAGAAAAAAAAACATGTGTAAGCACGCACACACCTACACAACATCTGGAGCGTTTACATTGGTCATACACAGTGTGTGCGTTTCCTGTCTTCATTTCAGCTCTCGGACTACGTCAGCACACGTTTCTACCTTCGAGGCGAGCGCAGCGAAATATACTATCCCTCTGAGAAATGATATGAATGAATGAAATAGGTGATCGATCTGAGGAGGCTCGTACTGACATGAAGTGATTGCAACGCGATGCAAAGAATTCGCCTCCGCTGGGTCTCCGGTTTCATCACTTCGGTGCAGTAAAGAGGGATATCCTGCCTGCTGGACTCTCAATACGTTTGATTACATGTGCTTGGTTGTATCAGTAAAAATGAGCTTCAGGATGAATTGTTATGTTCATAAGACAGTGAGGGAATGCCGCTCATTGATGCTCTGTTACATCGCTGTAGGAAGGAGCTTTACTGTCTTACTGTACTTTACCTTCATATGACGAACATAATCATCTGCAGCTTGTCAGTAAACTCGCTGTCATCACACTCCTTTACCTCTTACTAATTATTGACAGGACGTCATTGTTTATCCACAATGTATCTACCATTACATCACTGTTGCTATGGATATGTATCTACAGGGATGTATGCATACATATACCGTGATCCTGTATGCTTTAAGAGAAAGAAGCCTGACGTTGAGAAAGCCTTAAAATGCTCACAGAGTAGTGTATCCTCTGCCTCTCTGCATTACAACCCACACTACCCTACTGCTGTACACTCACCATGCATGTATTAGTCAACCAGTGCAGCTTTTCACTGCACACACACACACACACACACACCGCTGCTCAGCTATGGCAATCTCTGTCCAAACAGTGATGAGTGGAAACGCTGCTGAAGCCAATATAGTATAAGATACGTATGTGCTGACAGGCTGCCTTATTTGCAACAGCTACAGTATGACATGACTATATCCACCACGGCTTCTGATACATTACAGAAAATGATGCATAGCCACTTAGAGCCGGGGCTATATATTGGACATTTCCTTCTTTAGATGCAATGAATCGATCTTCTGTTCCAGTGCTGGGCTATCAGTCCGCACAGAGGGCTTAAAATAGAACAGGGACGTAAAGCTTGAGGAGCACCTCTCCGCTTAGGTGGGTCGGTCTATCTTTCTATCTGCCCGTGTGTGCATGCAGCTTCCACGCAAGACCATGCAGAAAACATTTTTTTTTAACTTGATGCATTCTCTGGCAAGGCAAGGCGAAAGGGGGTGGGGGGGTGGATGTGAGTTCATCTCTGCACCGATCGCAGCGACCGATGAATCCGGAGGAGACTTTTCCTCCGTGCATGTACGGTGGTGGCACACAGAGGAGGAGGAGGAGGTGGAGGATGCACACAGTTAATGTAAGCCACTCCTGATTCAAAATGACATGACACAGGCACCTTTTTCTCTACCCCCACCTCCTCTTGTTATAGGCCTACTGGTTCTATAACAGCCTGTGTGATGTGTGTTGCAAGAGCACTGGCCTACATACAGTACATACGGCTTGGAAAGGCTCAACCGCACCCCAGAGCTGAGAACAGCAGCTGTTGAGATGGATGCTGCACAGATAGAAGCCAACAGGGAGGGTTTCACTTTTACTACTGTCAGTGCCGGGCTTCAGCGCTGCGCCTCTAGACCAAACGTTTGAGGTGAAGTCTCTGGTGTGAATGACAGAAATCAGCTCTTATTTTTCATCAGAGTGGAGTGATGATGCTGCTGATGATGCTGGAGCATGGTGACACACCCCTTCATCCTCCCACCGTCCTATTCCTCCTGCCTCCCGAACAACTTACACCTGACCCACCGACACACTCGACCGAGCCCCCTCGTAAAGACCGGAGAGGATCTGCAAACTGGACATGAACCTGGTCTGCACACATGCTGTAGTCTGTGTGAGTGTGTGAGTTGAGTGTGGAGAGACCTGCAGGATGTACACGCACACACACACATACACATGCATGCATCTAGTGGAGTGATGCTGGAACATCTCATCCAGAGGAGAGGACGGAGGTGGATGGACTTCTTCAGCATGGAAATAGCCCAGGCCCAGTCTCTCCCTCTCTCTCTCTCTCTCTCTCTCTCTCACACACACACACACACACACACTCACACACACACACACACACGCACGCACACACACTATCTTCCTCTTCTCTCTCTTACTTTAACATGGCCTCCTCCTTCGCCTCTTCCTCCCGCTGCCGAGCCAGAACAGCCATGATGATCTTCCTCTCATCCTCCGTCAGATGGCTCAGGTCCGGCTCCGGGATGGCCGGGGCGACGGGTGGGCGCGGGCCGCCCCGAGGGCCCACCGAGGCGAACATCTTTCCCACCACCACCACCTTCCCTTCCCTCCCTCCCTCCTCTTCTTCCTCCTCCTCCTCCTCCTCGCCTCGGTCGGGATCACGGATAGAAAACCCGCTGGGGGAGCCCACGGATCACGACATGGCCCACGGACAAAGCGGTAGTTGGAGCGACTGATGCGGAGTTCCCATGGCGGTGGCGGGGGGCACCCAGGGCGGCGGTGGCGGCAGCAGTGTTGGTGTTAGCTCCGGTAGTAGTAGCAGCGGTGACGGTGGTGGTGGTAGCGCTTCGGTTCCCGGTTGCCGTGTTCAGCCTCTCCTTCTCCCTCTTGCTGCTCCGCTGTCTTCTCCCCCCACCCCCCTCCCACCGCCCGCCCGCCCGCCTCTGCCCTCCACCACCTCCGTTTTACGGGGAGCCCATGTCTCCGGCGGTCGGTCGGGACGATGGCACACGGGAGGGGGATCTCGCTTCCTTCCTTCAGGCCGGGCAGAGAGTGGTGCTTGGAGGAGCGGGTCCCCTGAAGGTGGCTCAGGTCCCCGCTCGGTCCGGTGGGCTGGCTGTGTGGCTGCGGGGCGAGGCGGCGACTTCTTGTTTTCCAGCGCCGCCGCTGATGATGCTGATGCTGATGCTGCTGTCAGGGAGACGGAACCGTCAATGGGACCGCAGCCCCTGAAGCGCGTTCACTAGTCTTGCGGCGGGAGCGCGCAGCCCTCATTTGAGAATGGGGGGCTCCGCTCGGCGTCGAGATGCGCGCTCACGCCAGCCTGTAGCACACACAGGAAATAAAGGGTTCTTCAAAGGTGCATTGTGGGTTTTGTAGGACCTGAATAACTCGAAAGAATCTCTCTGAAAATGATAGTTTCACAGGCCTGTCCCTGAACGCCACACCATTCTTAAAACCACAGATAAATGGATCCATGGATTATAATGAAAGATGCTTTCATAGATTATTTCCACAAGTTGAGCTATAGTTCATTTATCTTTTTTTAAATTTATTATCAAAGCCTCTGTTCTTTGGGATATAATACACATTAAGGCTTTTCTGCCATGTAATTGACATGAAATATAAATGCCATATAATATAAAGGTTTTGCCATGAAATATTACAGTGTTAGTATATGAAATCTTGCAGATAATCTATTAAATGGTCTTTAATCTATTTTTAAAAAACATAATTTTGTTATAATACATTATTATTCACAGGTAATTGTAAGATAAAAAAGACAATAAGAGTTTTAGTTTCATATGTACAGTTGAGTGTGGTGTGTTCGCCTGCACTGAGTGGGGGGTCAGTTGAATAAAGTAAGCAAACATAAAAATAGGCTGAAGAATAAACCTCAGACATTATGTAAGTGTGTCAAGGATCAATAGAGCCAATTATTATAAATTATTCAGAGTAAAAACATGCAGCATACGGGTGTAAAATGATGAGACAAATCAAATAAATAAGAAGCCTTCACAAGGTGAACGGAGGTCCAGTGTGTGCTACCTGAAGTGTGTTCAGTCAGCAATGCTGTGAGAAATAATGAATGCAAGTCTAATGAACCATGTTCTAGTGCCGCATGAAACCCTTCACAATAAGAGTGTTTGCACTCCTCCTCCTCCTCCTCCTCTCTCCCACCAATCATTGCGTGTTCGAATGACGTCCGTCCCCCCCTTTCCTCCTGCCCTCCATCTCTCTCTCTCTCTCTCTCTCTCTCTCTCTCTCTCTCTCCCTCCACTCCTTCCTTCTGTCCTTCCTCCTTATCCATCCTTCCAGCAGTTCCCAGATCACACACACACACACACACACACACACACACACTACTTCCTCATGCTGTAAAACAATCTCAAGGTAGCCTGAGGTTTCCCACACAGCCGTGCATGCATATGGCTATAGGGTGACATTTACAGTATGACAGCGTACAACATTTTAATTACAGGTTGTGTGGTCTGCAGACAGAAACCTAAATGTTACTATTCAGATCCATGTGAATTTGCCATTAAAGGGAAGTGTAAAACCCACAAACAATATCATTCATTGTGTCACATTAAGCTAAATTTAGAAACAAATAGACTTCATCTGACTATTTTTAGTCTCAGATCCAGATTTGGTTTAAAGAAAAACTGATCCGCCGGAGGTTCATTTTAGACCATATAGTTTGTACTAAAGTTAGACCATTCAAAATTTCCAGGTCAGTCAGTGTCAGCGTGACTTGGTGGAACATGTAGTTGTATTTCAGCACCATGGTCAGCTCACTGAACAGTGACAGCTGGGGATAGAGACACAAAGACACTCCTCCTCATTATCATCATCACCATCATCATCATCATCATCTCATAAAATGCCAAACCAACAAAATCTTTCCCCAGTATTCCTGGGGACCTGCAACTCCTCTCACCTCCTGCATGAGACTGCGGAGGCCTTAAACAGCCAATGGACATTTACCACAGGTCCTTCATTCCAACAGCTGTCACACTCTTTAACACCAGCATCTCATCTCATCTCATCTCATCTATCTATCTATCTATCTATCTATCTATCTATCTATCTATCTATCTATCTATCTATCTATCTACATATGGCTATGGCTGTGTGTGTGTGTGTGTGTGTGTGTGTGTGTGTGTGTGTGTGTGAGTGTGTGTGTGTGTGTACTATACATACACAGTCGGTGACATTTGGAAAGTGTTGCTGCTGGTCAGGTATTTTATTTTCTTAAGCGTCGTATGCCGGAAGTGCTGTTGCGTCTTCTGATCTTCCTTGCGTCAGTACGGTGACAGTCCGCTGTATGCGAGCTGCGCAGTCCCTCAGGGTAAGTCGGTGCTGAGAATTTGCCAACAGTTTAGTCAGTGAATTTGACCCGAAGCCCTGCTCGGTGTTACATTCGGGGACAGTGTGTCTAAGGCTGGAGCTTATTAGCATGCTGCTGGCCGGTGGTCCGTTGTGGCGGTAGCCATTAGCCGTAATACGCGTCAAAACAGCGCCGTGTCCGCCGCTTACTGACACGCTTGTTGTTTGTTGTGTTGTTTGCATCCTGTCACTGGCTGTAACAGGAGTCCATCTGTGTCTTTCAAACATGTGCTGTAACATGTAACACGCGCAGAGTGGTGTTACTTTGTATAGACGTAAATAAAAAGCACGCGTAGTGCAGGTGCAGTTTGACAGACCAGGCGTGTCCAAAGTCTGGCTCGAGGGCCAGTCACGGCCAGATTTCAGATTTCATGCGGCCCAAAGCTTCATTCTTATAATATATTGTTTATGGCCTGCTACAGATGCTGTACGGCTGGAAGATTTGACTTTTTGGTGAAGCTCTGAGGACATAACAGCTGGTGTGAAAGAGAAGAGCAAGAGTGACACGTTTTACCTAAATGTTAACAGACTTTGCATTACTCATAATAAGTCATGTTTAGAATGAACATGATCTTAAGATTTATATTATGTAAGTTTAACATGTTCACACAGTTTGTTCTTTGTTTTCTGACTCCAGATGTGAAAGAAAGGCAGAACTGGTTTTTAGATTTGTTCACGCCTGACTGGTTTAAATTTGGTCACATTAAAAAAAATGTTAACTGTGACAATGAAAACAAAATTGTTAGAACATTTGTATGGATTTGATCGCCCCATGTACAAGGCACAGACCTTACCACAACGACACAGATCCGACCTTCACTCTTCAGCTGCTTCTATCAAATAAATGCTTAAACGTACACCCTCTTCCATTTTCTGCAACCACTTATCCTCATCAGGGTCACGGGGGGCTGGAGCATATATATAAGGCGAGAGGAGAGGTACGTCCTGGACAAGTCGGCAGTTAAACGTCTGTATATGTAGTCCGTATTCTGCATTTATTTGAAAATATTGACAGTAGAGAAAAAACATGTCATCATGTTGGAGCTGTCCTTTATCTTCCATGCAGCACCTTTTACTGTAACCTGCGTTACGTCTTGTCTCTCCACAGTTCCTTCCCAGGTGATTGACATGTTGCCAGTGGTGGTGGTCCATGGAGGGGCGGGTCATATCCCAAAGGAGCGGTCAGAGAAGTCCACCACGGGCGTGTGCTCAGCAGTGCGAGCTGGCTACGCTGTCCTCCAGGGAGGGGGCAGCAGCATGGACGCTGTTGTGGAGGCTGTGACCCAGCTGGAGAATAACCCCTCCTTCAATGCAGGTAATGTAACATCACTTTCCATAACTGTACTGTGCTGCACTTTTGATCATGTGCATATCTAAATACTGCTGAGGTGCCCTTAAGCAACGTAACAAAGTCCTAACTGCTCCCAGACTGCTGCTATGTGGCTGCCCATCACTCCATCATCTCTCCACATTTGCATGTCTGTGAGCCCTTTGTGTGTGTTTCTGTCCTATATATGTAAAACACACCGATCAGTCAGTAAAGTAAGTAAGTAAGTAATAAAAGAAGAAATAATAATAGTACATCTACAACTAAGAGCCAAATCCAAAATATGAAGGTTGTTGTTGGTATGAGAGGTTGTGTCTTTTGTGGTCTTGGCTGTTTGAGCAAAGTTAAACTTTCATAACTAAGTTCTACAACTTATAAGACATGTGTGGACATGGCTTAATGTTCTTGATAGTGTTGGAAACAAATAATTGCTTCTGTAACAGTTGGAGTTGTTGTTTCTGGTTAATAAAAATGTAATCAGTTTACATATTGAGAGGAAGGCATTCTTTTTTCTGTGTGTGTCGTCACCACTTGAGTCCTTGCTTCCCAGTAGCAAAGACTTTATTTTTCTCAAATCACATTTCAGGGTGTGGATCAGTGCTGAACATCAAAGGAGAGGTGGAGATGGATGCCATGGTGATGGACGGGAAAACACTGGCCAGTGGCGCCGTGTCTATTGTACGCAACATAGCCAATCCTATCCAGCTAGCAAGGCTGGTTATGGACAAGGTACATTTGAATATGCAGCAGAATTTTTAGGACTTTAATGTGAAGAGATCTGTAGAGTTTTTGTAATAGTCTATCGATCTCTTTTTCAGACAAGTCATGTATGTCTGGCAGGAGAAGGTGCCAGTCAGTTCGCACGGTCCATGGGTGTCCCTGAGGTACCTCTAGAGTCCCTCATCACTGACTATTCCCGTATGCGCTGGAAGAAGAACCTTGAACCTGGTGCCAACCCTGTGGCGTGCCAAATGTAAGACAGAACATTATTTTAAGCCGATTAGCATTTGTTCCAACTATGCTATGATCCATTAGAAATGAAACATACTGAGATATGAGTCTTTGCAGATACAACCTGTTTTCTGTAAGCAGTTTTGGATCGACTTGTATTTATCAAAGGGGACCTCCTCAGTCTCCCTTTGACAAGTATGTGGTTAGGTATGAGGTGCCGCAATCAGTCTTCAAGTGTCTCATCAGATCAGCTCACCAACCACTGAACAGAATCTGACTGATGTGTGTACAGAATTAAAACTTCTCATAGGAAACACCTGAGATTCCTTCCTCAAAACTCCCCCTGAAGCTGTCTTACACTTTGTGTCCACATTTAAGTATCCAAGTGGTCCTTGTCTTGAGGACAACTCTTCTGGCTACCTTTCTGATTCCCCAGTTGGAATACCTGCAAGGAGCTTCTGTGCGTGGTCAGTTGATGCAGTGATTTCCTTCCACTTGTGGATAACGGCCTCAAAAATATCCCAACTGGAACATTTAGGAGCTGAGATATCCATCGTTACCCAGGGCCAGGGCTGTGTGGCTCAGTCGTGTTACTGAGAAGGTCTTGGGAAAGCTTTTTGCATCGACCCATCATGGGACGTTTCTTTCTTAACAAATGATTTGTTTACCATTTGTTTGCTAACCTGCCAGCGCACACTGACCCAGCTTATTATAGTGAGCACAGATAGGAGACCTAATCAATCTGAAATCAGCTGGTTTATTCACAGTCTCTCACTGTCACCTAACTTCTTTTTATGGATCGTGACACTACGATTTCTTTGTCTGCATAGTTTTATGGAGTTAATACCTATATCTGGTCTAAAGTTCATGTGAAAAATGCACTGCTTCCTCGTCCTGGTGTTTCCTCCTCGTATCTCAGAACCTCCCAAAGTAGAAAAGTAAAGATAGAAGTGATGAATTTTTTGGAACATACTGAGCACAAGAATCAACAATGGATTATACTACAGAACCAGTTTGGGAAGCTTCTCTGGATGTTTGGACAGGTTTTTCGCTCTGAGTCTGGGTCATCATTGGAATTCACTGTCACTGCTGTGAGTCCCAGCTGACCACAGCTGCACTGCACGAAGAACAAACTACAGAGCAAAACCTTTCAGATCCTGCGAGCAGTGAGGGGCTGATAGTTAAAAGAAGGTGTTCCTTAACCTGGTTTTAGCTGGGTGTGAAATAAAAGTGAATGCTGTATTATGAAGTATTTACATAACTCTCAACATAACTCGTCTGTTCTGTCCTGTTGTTTTTGTTGTGCTTCTGTTGTGTTTTGTCGTGGAGGGGGAAGATGGGCACGGTTGGAGCAGTGGCAGTCGATATTGAGGGCAACGTAGCCTCTGCCACCTCCACCGGTGGGATCCTGAACAAGATGGAGGGACGAGTGGGTGACACACCCATCATAGGTAAGTACTCACACAAACAAACCTTTTTATGAACATTTTATGAGCAAGAGCAAAAGAACAATGGACACCATAGTCTGACAAAAACAATAGATTGACTCATTGTTCATTGACTTCACCTGCCTGGTCGACCTTTGACCAAAAGGAGTTCCACTGTTAAATCAGTTAATAGTTGAGCTCTGTGCATGTGAACAACATACTGCACAACATTCTCGGACACATGTTGCACCACGCAACCTGACTGGCCTGAACTAATAACCTAATGTTGTTGACCTAATGCTGAGTAATCAGCCAGAAGTGTCATTTAAGAAGATAAGTATACAGTGGTGTGACAGGAGCTGAATTATCTCAAGAGCTGTTTTATACTGAGCTTCAGTAAACAGCAGTAAGTGGATTTTGGCCGCTTCAGCCCCGTCTAATCAGTCACTATCAGTAAATGAGTGATTTCACTGTCATGAGTCAGTGGCCAAGTCGCAGCCTCGCAGTCAGAAGCAGACGTTTTGGCTTTAACAGCAAAGCCAAAACGTCTGCGAAAAGTGAAAGCTGAAAGTTGAAACCTCAGTTTAAAATGGCATCAGTCACCCTTTTTTAACCTTAGGTAACGTTAGGTCAGTGTTTCAGGATTATAATTAATTGTTGCTGAACCTGTTTATGAGTCATCTTTTGTCTGCTGTCACTCCTCCTCCAAGATGGCACCATTTCATCATCAGCATGGAATCGTATCTAAGATCAGACATTTAAACCACAGTAGAATTTCAGACATGGCTGCAGCTCACTGAGAAGCGTCTCTATCTGAAAAACAGAAAGAGAAAGAAGAACAGAAAAATCACAGCCTTTCTCTTCCTGGTCATTTCTATGTGGCATGTGTAGCCTTGTAAACAAAGTTTGATTCAACACTTGTGATGTCAGAAAAGCACTTGAACTCTCAGTGTCTTTGTCTCTTTTCACTATGCATGCTGGGTGAGAAGCTCCCCCACAACACAATCTTCCATGGCTTCCATAAGATCATAAACCCGGGGATGCTTTACAGCGGAGACACGAAGGGGTCACCATGACATCAAAATCAAAACGGGCTTTCTGTCTCTTACCTCTACCAGGGTAGCAGGAACCTTAGCTCAACTAACCTTCTCTGATCAGACTGCCTCGGTTTTACCGCCTGGCATTCAACATGCTCCTGATACAGGCTGTGGTCGTCTCAAGACTAGATTGCTGTGTCTGGCGGGGTTCAGCGCATGCAGTGAACTTTTCAGATAGAGATATATTTTTATGTTTTGATACACTGGGAATGATTTTGACAAATGACAAGCATCAAAGTTTGCACTGGTGTCCAAACACTGCTGCAGTGTATTCCAAGAGAGAAGGTGCTGAAGTCAAACTCTACCATCTAGTGTAATGGAGGTGTACTTACATCTTTATGCCAACTACTGCTCTGTGTGTCACATTGGTAAACAGACACTTTCAGTCTTTTTCATTGACACTTTGAAAGGGGAAAAAACGTTGTATCAGACTTTAATGCATTTCCATCATTTACAGGATGTTTCTGTCTCAAAGTGGCATGTTGCAATAAAACAATGAAACTCACACTGCCTTTGAAATAGCTTGTATGGGTGACGCCATGTGATATTATATGTGCGTGTGTGTGTGTCAGGAAGTGGAGGTTATGCTGACAACGAGATAGGAGCAGTGTCAACCACAGGCCACGGAGAAGCCATCATGAAGACTACACTAGCCAGACTCATCCTGTTCCACATGGAGCAAGGTAACACACACACACACGCGCGTGTACGGTAAATGTTCATGTAATGCACACATGGTAGAGTAGTTCAGTTACCGTTGGACTATATTTTTTCTTCTTCTAACCAACCTCAGGTCAGTCGGTGGAGGCAGCCAGTGATTTAGGCCTGGCCTACATGAAGTCCAGAGTGGACGGGCTGGGCGGGGTCGTGACAGTGGACCCTCAGGGCCACTGGGCCGCTCGCTTCTCCAGCCTGCAGATGTCCTGGGCTGCAGCCCAGAAAAATACCCTGCACTACGGCCTGTATACTGGGGAGCACTTCACCCAGAGCATTGATGAGCCACGCTGACACGAAGTCACAGCTCATATTAGACTGAACTGTTGCACTAGTGGGACAAAAATCTACCAAAGTGATGAATATTAATACAGTTTAATACAAATGCTAATGATAATATACAGTGTTCTGAATGATAGCCATTTCAGTATGGATTCATCTACAGTCTGAAGAAACATACAGGAAAACTCTACTGGTTCACCTCTGGACCACATCTGGAAACATAGCTGCAGCAGGATTTCCTGAGTCGATCAGACCTCCAACCTACAACATTGTTCCCCAGCCCTCTCATCCTTAGACAAGTCATATAACACTGTCCACTTTCATTAGATCATGTCGTCAGACACCTATAATAACAGTCTGAGCTGGCCAGTGAGAAAAACAAGCACTTTTCATGGATGTATTTTTTCCGTCCTTTAAACTTTGTCAAAATGTGTAATTTTGTACTAACTTGATTATAAATTTCTTTTAAAATCAAATGACCTTAATCATATATTTTTTGTGTTTCTCAGCTGCTCGTATCTCTATGTTGTGTAATAAAATCAGTATTATGTGATTTCCCTGTAGTGTTCTCTACTGACTTGGAACCAGAGCCAGTACTCTGAAGTGCTGCCGATCAGATGGTGATTGTCAACACTGAAGCTTTGTGTTATGAAAACACTGATCCTTGACAATAAATGTCTTTAATCCCTGTGAGTTTCATGCTTCATTTACCCAGAAGGCCTGTGTGTAGAGGCATACCGATGTGTGCTACTGTTGTAGATCCACTAGGTGGGGCTGTTTCAATACAAACCAACACTGAAACACTCCACACACACACACACACACACACACGTGTCACGACTTTATCTCAAACCAAGACACTTCCTTTGTTCATTTCCTTCATATGAAAACAGACTGATTAAGATTTGTAATAAAAGGTCCAAAGGTATCTCAGATAGACTGCCACATGGGCATTTCTGACCGCTCTCATAGACCTGAGATAACTCAGCTCAGTCACAATGACAGATCTGCATTGTCATTGGACTCTTGTGACCTGTGTGTCCGGAGGCAGTGCAGTGTGTGATCAGATTCATCTTTGCTGTGCAGTATTATAAATAAACTCTCGGTGCTGA
Organism: Nibea coibor; assembly: GCA_023373845.1. Classification (NCBI taxonomy): domain Eukaryota; kingdom Metazoa; phylum Chordata; class Actinopteri; family Sciaenidae; genus Nibea; species Nibea coibor. The sequence goes on from CM041723.1 coordinate 3,717,967, forward strand.
GGAAGAGAGAATCGGTTGCTATTTATATGTTTTCCTTCAGTTGGTACACCTTCATCGTTTGAAGGATTCCAGGTTGCTTTTATTACAGCTTCTCCTGGAGTCTGCAGCTCATGTCGCAGGACGTTTGGACAGACTCATCATCGCTCTGCAGCAGCATGTTAAAGCACGCTGCTAGATGATTGTTTCCTGGTTGATTCCGTTGTGTTAGGATGGCTGTGCAGTGACCTCAAGAACTGATTAAAGCTCACTCCACAACTAATCAGCTCAGGGTACGTTCTGGAACATTTATATAGTGCTCAGCTACACTGGGGACTCTTCACCTGAACACCCTGGAGAGAAGACCTTCATTTATAATACTGCACACTCACATCACATTTTACCACATACTTTTTGTTGCACATTACCACAATGAGTATATGCGTTCAGGCTACCAAACTAGGCAAACTAACTGAATCTGTCCCAGCTGAGTGCAGCACAGGACCTGCACACACATGCACATTCAATAAAACATTCACTCCTGTGCTTTGAGCCTCATCCTTTAGCAATACATTTAACTCGATGTGATACCATTACACATTAAAAACACAGCAGCATCTGTTTCCACTGCTAGCAATTGCTTGATCTATTTTCAGTTAAATACAGCAGAAAGCTGGAGGAAAATACACTTTGACTCACGGTTCTGTGAGTTTGGTGCACCAGTTTGATCAGACTACAGGTAGACAGCCTATAACTGTAATTAGAATCAAATCAACTTAAATAAACTGACACTGCTAGCAAGTGTCATATCAGCATCAGGTATATACTATGTATATTTAGCTTTTGATTAAATGTCACATGACCATTGGGGTCAAGGTGATGATAGTTTGAGTTTCGTACACAGAAACAAGAAAAACACAGAGGTCAATAACAGGTGACCTGAAACTCCAAGATACAGTACAGCTCTACAGCACAGCAAGCGACGGTGAGAGACACTTCAGATGAGGAATCCTCATGGTGGAGCCACGAAGGGGCTGATGTGAAAGGACGACTGATGATATCACTCAACCAGCCGGACTCTCTCTGCACAAACATTTCTACCAAAGCATTTCACCTTCTTTCACACCACCACATTAGTTCAAAGAGTTAGCTTACACAGTTTTATTCAAAAGAAAGGAATCCCTCCTTAGTCCATACACGAGAAGTATTAATCCACGCAGAGAGTTACTTTTAACATGTCCACCTTTGAGATCTCTGCTGCCGTCTTTGTGAATTACGGGGAAAATGTTATTTAAATTTAGATACCAATGTGTCAGATTACACAATCTTATATTACATATACTTACATATTACATACATATACATACACATATACATACACATACATACATATTAATGTTATATTACACAATCATTTATTACATGTATGATTTATGTATGATTATACTGACAGAATATGGCAGAAATGTAATATACAGTGCTACAGAAATAAAGTTTGATTGATTGATTCTAGCCCATAAAACCTTACCTAACCTAATCTATGCAAAGCCTAGGCTTGGTGTCAGTGATGTCCTGCGCGTATAGAAAGTATTCCTCACTAAATGCTCATCTGTGCTAGCATTGTATAAGGAGAAATCGCTGGTTCTAAGGCAGGTGTCATCAGTTTTAATTTGGGCTTTAGACATCACAGGTGTTTCTTTGAATGTGTGTAAGCAAAGGGTTTTATGTTCAGTGTCTTTTATGAATCAAACACAGAGAATGATCTTTAGACTAGTGTATGTCAGAAAACATGTGTATAAATGAGCTGCAGCTCAGGATGGCCTAACCCAGAGAAACACACTGACTGAAAAAACAAGCCCTGTTTATCTTTCTACCTGTAAAACAACTCAGCTTAAACTGACCGTACTGAATTTCTCAATAGAAATCTCTGTTTTGTCATCCATTCTCTGCCACTTCTAACAGATCAGTGAAATCTGACCTGCAGTTCCTCTCCTCCCCCTCCTTTGTCTCTCCTCTGCCGTGTTTGCATTCTCATGTATACGAAACACACATTTGCTTAGACGTGCAAACACTACCTCTCCCATGGTTTTCTTCTGTAACATACTGTTCACTGGATATGTAAACTGTTCTGTTTGCAGATCACAATCTCTATTGAGAATGAGAGATTTACATCTCTGCTGTCAGAGAAAGGACTTGAGCATATGTATAATAAACTGGTAGATTACCCCAGAGGGCACCGTGTCAGTAAATATTAACCTTTAAATATATCAAAATATATATAAAATACATTTACGGTGGCTTTTTTTTTTTTTTTTTAAACTGATTTTCCTTCCTTCTCAACTTTCAAAAGCCATTTTGTTTATCTTCTAAGGGAAATGAAACGTATTTATGCTGTATTTAGATTCAATTAAGACAATTTCCATGGTTTTGTGGCACTATGGAGCATTTTTTTAATGTTTTTTGTTTGTCTTGTGCACAATATGAAGACACAGATGCACATAGGTCACATGATAATCAGTACAACCAATGATTTGACTCTATTGCAATGATTGATGACTGTAATGCACCAAGAAACACACCATCAAACAATCAAATTTCATTTATTAATGAATTCAAATGCATTTTTAGCTGAATGAAAGAAGTAACAGTTATGTGAACTTGCTAACCTTGTGTTTATGAATGGAATGGACCTGACTGAAGTAAATAGACAAACATAAACTCACCTGGAAGAAGACATGAATGCTGAAAATGAAGCTTAAATGAAAATTACAACAACACAAAAACATTTTCACAGACAAAAAAAGTAAAAGAAAAGTAAAAGAAAAATAATGCAGCCAGTTTCGCCAGTTTTCTTCTCTCTTGCCAGCCTGTGCTTCCATATGTTTAACAGATTAAAAGCTTACAGCATTGTATTATGTTTGGACATCAGATACTTGGTTTCCATGACATATATGATACATATCTGAGGCTATGAGCTCACAAAAACACCACCATTCTCATTTAATTATAACCCAACGTCTGAACTTAGAGGTCCAGTCTGTAGAATTTAGTTGCATCTAGTGGTGTGTTCGCTGTATTGCAATCTCCTGTTTTGACTTGGAGGTAGACTGAGTCGTCCACTAATCAGTTTGATCCTGTCCAGTCTGCATGTTGAAGTGTCCTTGGGCAAGATACTGAACCCCAGATTGCTCCTGAAGGCTGTGCCATTGGTGTGTGAATGTGTATGAATGGTTAGCTCCTCAAACTGATGAGCAGTTGGCACCTTGCATGAATGTATGTGTATGAATGTGTGTGAATGGGAGAATGAGATATCAAAAAAAAAAAAAAAAACGCTGGGAAAAAAATGCACATCTGTATTTGTGAGACACTAATGCCTAGTTGATATTTGTTAACATAATAATGTAGTAATACAGTCCAAAAACAGTGTGTGTGATATTGGATACACTTGACAAATAGCATTCTGCAAGAAAATAAGTTTTTCTTTTTAGTTTTCTCAAAAAAGTACATTTTGCAGATAGGAGGTTTGCGTTTCAGCCACTGATATGTACAGTGCAATGTGTACAGTATATGCAGTGTAAAAGTGCTTTGAGTGTTTGGAAGGCTAGAAAGGCGCTATACAAGTGCAGTCCATTTATTAATACCATTCCTCACATCACCCTCACCTTCCTAGTGTAAAGGAGAAACAGCACTTGAAAGGCTCTGTTTAGAGTCAATATTTAGTTTGTCTTTTCTGGGCTACTGTAGAAACATGGTGTTTAAACATGGTGTCCTTCATGGAAGAGGACCTGCTCCCACTGTAGATATAAAAGGAGAATTTTTAATAAGTAACAAAAACAAAAAAAAGATTTTTTATTTTCAGGTGATGATACATGCATCAAAACATAGTTATGAATATTATATTCCATGAACAATGGAGATGGCATGGACAGTCTGGGGGAATCAAAGAAAAATAAATAACAAAGATGGAAATAGCATGACCATGTTTAGGCTGCATGTACTCAGCCGTGAGCACTGTATTTTGTCATATGATGTATTGTTTGTCAGATGATGGTGATCTCTTAAACTGTTTTCATATACTGGTTTTGGTGGAGTGGGATCTTCTCTATAGGTCACACTTCCAGCCACTGCTTTGAGTGTCAACTCTCTTACCTAATCCCCACATCGTGATGGTGCTTTGAGTGCAAACACTTATTCTTCAACAATCTGGAGGTGTTTTATCTGCATTCAGATCCTGATACCAGTAGCCTCTGCTTCAGTTTGTACCCTAAACAAAGCTGTGATGAGGGCAGTGGAAAAAGCAGACGGCCATTTCAGGTTGAAAGCACGAGTTGTTATGTGTGTTCATGACCATGAATCTGTGCATCTGTGAGAGAAGCAGTTTGACTTTTCATCCTTCAGAGTGAGGAAATGTTTGTGAAGTGAGGACATGTGGGCCGACTCTGCCTTCTTCAAGGGGGCCACTTCAGGGTTAGGATTTGGGTTTGCCCAGGGTTACCCAGACAGCACACAGTGCTCGGACAAAGGCTCTCCAACCCTGGAGGCTCAAAGTGGGCCATGGCAAGTGTCACATGGGCCAACTTGGTCTGTGTTTACTTACATTAGATGCGACAGTTTATTCTGGACTACTCTGTGGTGTATAACATATGGCCTAGGTATTTATGGGAGTTGTGTCTTTATTGTACCTCACTGTATCACCTACATCAGCAGTGTTACGTAACTACAGTGTTACACATTCTGACTGGGTGGTCTGGTCTGATTCCCTGGACAGTTATCAGCCACATATTTGCTTTTGTTTTGTTCTTTTTGCTGTTTTCTTTTTGTTTGTTTTCTTTTTTGAGCAACATTAAACCTCTGGACATCGATGGAATGTCACAGAGCACACTTACTCCATTTACTCCTTTTTTACTTTTTTACTCCTCCTCTACAGTTCAGAAAGAAACATTGTTCTTTATACTCCACTATACATATATTTGATCGTTTTACCTACTAGTTACATACACACCATATAATGAGCTTATAATATATATATTATATGACAGGATATATGAGGGGGAAAGACACGGGAAATGACCATGCAGCAAACTGCTGTGGCTGGGAATTGAAGCCAATGCAGAGGCCACTCGAGGCTGGCTACAGAACATTACAACCTCCATAAGAGTAAGAGATATTAAATATCTATCTGTCAGTTTCACAGCAGAAATTAAGATGTTTACCAGTGCCATATATTTGAAGCTTCAAAATGGCACTACGAGTGACGTCACACACGGTGTCCTTTCTTTATACTGACAGTGGAAATGGCGTGCATAAAAGGAGCCCTGGATTCAAACTAGGAACGTTATGGTTTATGCCCCCTTACATGTGATTCTATGATAAATTCAATTTGGTCATTACCTGGACAGAGCTCAGTAATAATGAAATGCTCAGGAATTTATGCAATCATGACGTTGCCATTATTCTGTCATTTCAGTCCTACAAGACTGTAACACAGGAATACTATTCATTAACATATCTGAGGAATAACTTTTCATTTTTCTTTGGTAAGCGTGGATACTAGAAGCAGTATAGTACAGAGCAAACCAAAATAAACCTGGCAGAATGACCCTGCAGAGACTGCAGTACAGATGTAATTGATCCCACACAATTTATCAGTCTTCTAATTTAGGAACATGATTGGCTCTGGGGTAAAACCAGTTCATGATCTTGTTTGATATAAGATCAGTGTATGGGTCAGGGTTATGTTTAGGGTGTTTGAATGTGCTCATGCAGCTGAGGCTTCTTGTGAGTATAGCACAGCGTGCTCCCCCTTTACATAACCAGCACCGGAGAATGTGTGCTCATAAAAGGAGACGTGCTGATTGAAAGATTCTCAGCTGATCCATGCGGAATGAAAAGGACATCAGTGTACAGTTGACCTCTCAGCAGTCAGCAGCGTGGAGGTTGGTGCAGCCTCTGCAAGGTGAGATAAGGCCTCGCTGTCCTTTCCTCACTGTTCAATCTTATCTTTTGGTTCTCTTCAGACCCAGTGGGAAAGATCACTGTCTGTTTATTGTACAAGTTTGTTGCTAAGCAGAGCTGTAATGTGGTTGGTAAATGCTCAGATTCCAGTCACATGGATATATAGTATTGGTTGAGATACAGTAGAGTATATAGGGGTTAAACTGGGGAACAAAAGGAAAGGTCTTATTAATATATTGTGTGTGTGTGTGTGTGTGAGTGATTCTGCAAGGTGAGAGTTGGCTGTACTGTCCTACAGCTTCCTATTGGCCAGTGTCGAAGCTCCAAGTTTAACACGACTACACAACATGATACCGGAAATAATGTCATATATTTCAAAACAAAAGCATTCGTTTACTGTACAAATTACGCAATGCGTCATTTAGAAAAGTTTATGGCAACATTAGACTTTTATAATCGCGCTGAAGTAAGCTTGTGTGTACTTTTTGTGTATAACTTTACTTTATGCCTAACGGAATGACCGGAAGCGCGTTTCTTCCTGTGGCTAAGCTAACTTCACACCGGTCAAAGAAAAGAGGGCCGGACTCCGTCCACTTTTCTTCCTACAAAAACCTCCAGAGTTTAGCGAGGACAGTCTGAGCAAGGACAGAGGGAAGGAGACTTCAGAGAGCAGAAGTAAAAGTAAAAAGAGTGACACCTTTCGAGTGCCTCAACTTTTAAAAAAAGTGTTTGTCATCACCAAGTTCATCCCCGCACCGTTGCACCGCGTCGCTGAGGACAAGTGACCCACCCACCTACAGAAGACTGAGTTTATTCTCTGCCTGTCAGCAGACCTCGACACATTTATGTCACCGTGTGTCAAGGTGCTCCAGGAATGGCCGCCGCTCTTTCAAATGAGCCGCAGAGAGCAGCGACGCCGGGCCGGCTGTGTGGAGCTGCTGTCCTCAGACACACGGTGAGTTACCTCTCGCACGCAGGTTTACTACGATGCCAAACTCCGCTGAGAAAGTACTCAAGTTTGACTTATCGTAGCTTCCAGCACACTTGCGTGCGTTATTACACATTAACAGTAATATTTCACATATTCAAATATGATACTGATAAATTCGGCGTTGCACCAACATCAAAGAATAACTTCGATAATTGTTTTTTTATAACTTACATCCGCAAAGCACGTCAATGAGTCCGGACTAACGATGTGAGAATCAGGGAAAGATTTAAACAGCCAACGTGAAGCAGATAGTTCATTATTTATCAGCCGAATTTACTACAGGACACACTAGAATCTTTAAATATTCATACTTGAGGTCTGTCTGTTGTATAACTATGCTGACAATCAAAAAAAAAAGTCGTAAATATGTATCTTTGTGTATTGTGTTGGTCAAAGCAGAGCTCCTGTGGTTTACCTGCATTTTACTCAGGCTGGGTGCTTCAGTGAACTGTGATGCCTGAATACAGAGGATGCTTAACTGCTGAAGAAGATATGAAATATATTTCACATTTCAGGATATTGGAAAAAAAAAGCTTACAGGGTTCAGATGTGCATGACCCAAACGTACTTTGAACAAATGGATGTCATCAGCTCAAATTTCCAAAGTACATTTGCTGTGTAAAAATATACTGTAGCCTAACACCCGACTGTAAATGACTACAGGGAAAGTGTAATCAGATTACATAGGTTCATTTTTTTTTCAGAGTTATTACATTAAGAAGGAAAACAGTTTGATTGTGATAGATTATTGAGACAAAAATACATTTATATGGGCTGTTGTCTATATATGGTGCTTAGCTCTGAACTGTATGGAGTCACATCATTTCTGAAGTTCAAGTAGGCTATTCCAAAAATAATGTGAAGTAATCAGGTCATACACTAATAGAAAGTGTCTTTAAATTTGAGAAATGTGTAGATTAGAAGAATAAGGTGACGTAGAGAATGAAGCAGTCTAAACCTCACATGCAGCCCTCTGTACGTTCATTAGATTTGAGCCCGTGGACAGGATATTAAAGAATTAAAGTTTCAAAGAATTCTTGTTGAATGGATTTTATTTCATATTGCTTATGGTTTGTGATTATGGTAATCGCCAACCTGAGGTCATATGTAGTTCAACAGTGTCATCATGCACCCCTGGATCGCTGAGTATTAAACTTCTGAAGGTACTTTTTAACTAGGTAATCAGTAATCTGTGGTGGGCTGCGTATGAAAGTCACCCTCAGTGAACGCTGCCTATTCATCCGACTCTTTCCTCCCTTGGGATGATGGTCGCTTTGGTTCCCAGGCAGGATGAATGTGTGAGGGCCGAGGAAAAGCTTCCATAGGGAGATGTACTGTTACAACAAGATGAGGCGGAAGACGTTATAATATTTATAAAATCCTTAAAAGAGGACAACAGTGTAGCTTGTTGGTCGACATAACTTGTAAGTAGGGAAAATATTGAACATCATTGTTGCTTGTGCTCTGTACAATTGACTGTATATAAAGATGGATGACATGACAGCGCCCTGTTTTGATCGCCCCCGTCCTGATGGATGGCCGCAATGTTTGTCATAAACCGCCTCCATCATGTTAGCAGATGGGACACGGGCCAAATTAAGTGTGTTTATTTTCCTGATATTTTTTAATACGTCATTTTATGTTTTAAAAATGGGGTGTCACATCATGATTGACAGCATGAGAACTGCTGGCTGTTCAGTCGACTGGGTGTATGGACAGGACCCTGATGCTGCAGCGCCAAGTCCGATCACCACTGCACAAACTCTGGCTCTAAGTGACATCGCCAGCGCGAGGTTGCAGCACCCATGAAGTCCTTTGGCTTCATTTTTGTACAGTGGAGGAAATTGAGACCCGTCGTCCATCTTTATATACAGTCTATGCTCTGTAATAACATGTTGTTGGGTGAAAGCCAGACACTGCCAGTATCCCTGCTACTGTGTTTGTAAGATTCACACAAAAAATAGTATTTATGTACTATTGTTTAGTCTCTTACACAACCCTACCTAAATGATCCAGTATATTGATCATCTAAGATTGGTTGAAGCTGGTCCTGTTCCTTTTCTCACTCACAGGGTTAACACGTAGCAGCAGAACCAATCATTTACTCGGAGCATTGAGATGCTTGTGGCATCAGTTTGTTAACCAGTAAGCTGAATAACTGTCTTCCAAAAACTTGATATAGTCCTTTAACTTTAATGCACAGCAGTCAGCTGTGCTATCCAGTGCTGTACCCTCACCAGTGATTTACAGAAGTGTTCATGTTGTACACAGAATTTATGTTGTTGCCGAAGAGTTTACACAGGAAGTCCTTTAGTTAGCTGAATGCAGTTTACTTGTGAGCTTGCCTGCATTTGTGTTTGTAAGTGTGTGTGTGTGTGTGTGTGTGTGTGTGTGTGTGGTGTGTGTGTGTGTGTGTGTAAGCCGGGTTGTTTGTGTTGATCCAGGCCTCTTGGCTCTTTGTGTTTGAGGAGGGGTCTCCGGCCTCTCAGAGCTGACCTCAGGGTTGCCATGGAGACAACAGGAGTGACTTCCTGAATTCTTGGGCCCATCCCACAATACATTACAGGGAAGGGATCTGGAGCCGAACTCCAAACAGGAGTGGAAAAAAGGGAGGAAAGCCAAGACAATTCTTTTTTTTAATGGAATTATTCATTGCATAAAAATGTATAAATGGCTAAATGGCTAAAAATAATACAGCAAGTTTGAAATATCGAATGCAATATGGAGCCATGTTTAAATAAGGAGTATGCAGACTGTAAAGAAATTCCTGTCTGACTTGGATAAACAGTTCTATTCAATTGAAGGGCATTAATGGTTCCATTATTTATCGTTAACATAATGAATTAGTTGTTTCCTTTAGCATGTAGCTAATGATATGTATAATAATGAACTTGAGAACACATAGTTGTTGGAAACATGCTGTACTTATTAGTTATTTCTATTTTGACTTATGTAATCTGTGTGTAATGTACAGAGCTAGAGTTAGGCTGAGCTTGCCTTAGCATAGCTTAGCTTAGTTTAGCTTAAAGACTGGGAGTAGGTGAAATGCCCAGTTTGGTTCTTTACATGTCAGGCTACAAACATGTTTGAAATTGACTAATTAAATCATTGCAGACATTTAAATTGTATACAAACATATGTAAAAATAACATCAATGTAGCTGTTTACAAGGCTTCCAGCCTTTAGTTAATCTAGTGAGGCTAATCACCTCTCAGCTCCACTCTCAGGCCTTAGAGTGATATCATTCTGCTATCTAAAAAAAGTATTTCCAAAAAAAAGGTTGAACTTTCTTTCAACCTGAAATAGTTGACAGTTATCAATGAACTGCAGCATGCAATGAGGGACAACACAAAAACGTGTTGGTAGGCATTAGGCATTCATTGAGAAAGACCAGGGGGTTTATTATCAACTTTTCCAACATCATTGCTAAACATAGTTTCCCTGCAAGCACCTGGTACTCTGCACCCGAGGGTGTCAGGGAACATTAACCCTCCATTTTTTGTCCTTTTAGGAGTCAACTGTGTTAATAATCAGAGTTCTGGTTTCACGGGCCACCGGCTCTGTTAGTATTCCAGACCCTGATCGGAATATCTGATGGTCTGTTAAACTGCTGACAGAGACTGATACACAAGGTCAACCCGACAGAGAGAGACAGGGCTGAAAGGAGGAAGAAGGGAGGGCGTTAAGGAAAGGGCAGGACCTGTGTTATCAGATAAAGAATGGAAAGTTGTAGGAAAACTCCAGCTACACGCACACTCACTCACACACACACACACACACACACACACACACACACACACACACACACACACACTAATGCAAAGGTTGGAGCCAGTAGCAAGTGTTGTTAATGAAGATTAGAAGCTAAATTGTAATCAAATGATGAAGTCAAGGGCACAGATTAAGTCTTGTTTAACTTGGATTCAGATATTACTGAAGGCTACATAAATCTAATCCTGGTTAGGCACTACATTAAAGTGCTTAAAGGAAACTTGTAAATATAAAATCCACTAAGCTGAGCAGTAACTAGTGCAGAGAGCTTCAACGTGATACTCAGTCACCAATTACACTTACATGTAGGAGTCAGGAGGGTTAGCAGGTTCTTTGTGGGGGTGATGGTGTGTGTAGATGTTGCAAAGAGTTTAAACATCTGCCAGGTGTGGTGTAGAGTGAAGAAGTTGGGTTCTGAAGGAATTCTTTAAGTATGAGATAGTGTATGAGCATGCATCAGATAAGAATGGCATCTCTGCGCTCATTGTTTGTTGATCCCGATAGCTTCCTGACTGATTTAGCTTTTCATTTGTGACTTTTTAAAGTCACGGGAACACAGGATGTGTTTCCCCTTTCGCCCAGTGGAACCCAGGAAGTTTTTAAAGAACACAAACTCTTCTACTGTTGAACAAGAGATGCGTTTAACTTCTGCAGGAGTCAATCAAAAAGTCTTCAGAGATAGTGCCGGGGATGATGTTTAAAGCACTCTTGTCAGTACAGTTGTCATGAACGGGAAACCATTTTTTGTACCAGGCTGTAAACATGTTTATTTCTGTTATGAAGTTGGACATTTTAACATGGAGACTTATGGAGGTTGAAATGTTCTGCAGCCAGCCTCAAGTGGATGCTTGAGGAATTACATTTTTTGGCACTTCTGTATTGACTTAATTTCACATAGGTTGCATTTAGTATCACCAACTAATTTTCATCAAGCTTTCGTCCAGTTATTGGGGCTAAATTGTAAAAATGCATACAGGTCATCTGAAACAGAGCCTTTATAAAGGACTGAACATGCCGTTCTAAGTACCACAGTTTTGAATCTGCAGTATTTGTGAAGTCAAGTGAAGTGGTTTACAGTTCATATTGGTCTGGAATAAGCATGAGCTACAAGAACTGGATCATCAAAAATAACTCTCCTCACAATAAGTAAAGCTTCATCAACATAACATCTACAGGAAACAAGGTTTCCAAAAATCAATGACAGTGAATTATGGCTAAAAGAATACATTATACTTGAAGCTCTTGGATGATGAAAGACTAGAGAAACTTCAAAGGTTCACTTTGGCACACAGCTAGAGGTCATGTGAAGTGCCCGGGTCCTTGATATACTGCACCTTTTAATGGTGTTTAATCTGGCACACTGCTTCTCTTATTGTGTTGGTGTATTTGTGATATAAGAGAAGTGCCTCTTGAGTGGATGAAAGAACACACAGACACGCTCATTGCCATACTTTAAAGGTTTCTTTTGTAGCAGTTTTAAACATCAATATATCACCATTGAAGTCACTGTCAGCTTGGCATATTTACTGTACACAGATCAGGCCATCATGACCTCTACATTACATTAATGACATTTTAGTTTTTAGTGTTACGACTACACAAAGACAAAGATATTTTTTGTCCTCACAAAATGTATGCTTTTGAAATGAGAGGTTGATATAACTTTATGAGTTAGCCTAGCTTAGCAGAAAGCAAGGAGGAACAGCTAGCCTGGCTCCATTCAAAAATAAAAACATTCCAACCATTACAGGTGGACGTTTTCCGGCACTGTGGGAATGACATGAATGCGAAAGGAACTGCAAGTTGAGGAACTGTTCAGCAGTTTTAGAATTATGTTAAATACAGGGCTTAGCTTGCATATCATGCATATCATCATTGGTTAGGGGTTATGTCTCATTAATGTCATTAATCTAACAAAAATCATCATTTTGTGGCTTTTCAGGAATACATGCTGCAACTGTTTCTTGGTGAACAATACAGCTGGAGACATTTGACTAATGGATAAACTGTACATCAGGAAATAGTACTCGGGATGTACCAGATTCAAGTTAAACAGGATACAATGTGGTAATTAGTGAGCTTTAGAGTTGCTGGTAGATGTTTGAACTTTTCACAGAGCCTAGCTCTTTCCCCATGATTGTAGTCTTAATGCTAAGCTAGGCTAAACTCTGAATGTTTTCCTGGAAGCATTGAACTATTCCTTAACTTGCAGTCTATAACAGGCTACGATTTCCACAGAGCCTGAAAACTTCCACTTGTAATGGTTGGAATATAATGCGGAGACTTCAACAGGCCCACAACCTTTAGTTTTGAGTTTAAACCCTGGTTCTTTCAAAAGGCAAATTTCAACTTTCATTCTCGGTTATTCTTTCATTTTTGTCGAAATAAAAATGCCTCCTTTGTTTCGAAATGGCAGCTGCTGGCTGGATTGCACGAAAACCAAACTGAAAAAGTGCCTCCCGTCATGTACTAGCAGGTATGTACTTTTGATAAGACCCCCTTAAATAGCCAGATTTCTGAATGGCATTTGACTTTGACATTCAAAACGTACAGTAGAGTGCAGTACAAATTCTGTTTAACTCTCGATTCAAACTTCAAATTCAGCCATATTTGTAAATAGTAACAAAATGTACAAAGACGTTACAGCTGATGGTCAGCTTATGTGTATGTCTTCAGATATTCTCTTTATAGTGTAAGTTTATGTATTTTTATGTATTAACAAACTTTTAGCTTACTCACATAAACATTTGGTGGTTTTGGTTGTAAATTATACTTGATGTGTACTTTTTGAACTGTCTTCAGTTAGGTTTAGGGAGGTAACACTCCTTCACACACACACACACACACACACACACACACACACACACACACACACACACACACACACACTCACACACACACCCACACACACATACACACACACACACAAATTCTTGCAAATCAATTTGCAAACACTCATAAATTTCTCTGATCACATTTCTGTACAGCTAAACCACAAAACTGTCTTTCTTCCTACAAGTTAGTGTTTAGACCTGACTTTCTCCTGCCTTCATCTCATTTTCTCTCTCTCTCTCTCTCTCTCTCTCTCTCTCTCTCTCTCTCTCTCTCTCTCTCTCTCTCCACTCTGTGTGTTAGCCGGTTGCCAAGTGCTAAGAATCTGGGGAATGCAGGATTGCAATGTTCTGATAAAGTTTGCTTTGTTCCCCAAGTGACCTAAAAGAGAGAGAGAGAGAGAGAGAGAGAGAGAGAGTCCACACACACACACAGTCAGACATATACAGTCTACATACACGCATACTTGCACATGAGCGCCTTGTTATTCTTCAGAAAGACACTGGAGTGTGTGAGTATGGACAGTTATTGAGACACACTGAACACAGTCATGTAATTAAAGCTAAATAACATGGACAGCTGGATAAGTAGAATTCCTGAAGCATTGTCAAGCATCCATTAGACCAATTTAAAACAGACAGCCTGGAGTTAAGAGCATTCAGAGAATACAGGACCAGGAGTCAAGGACTCCCAATCCTTCAAGGATTATTTCAAGGACATCCCATGTCTCTCCCTCCACCTCTTGTGCCACTTTGTCTGTCCTTTGAGTGGAAGCAGACTGGTCATTTGAGTCACAGTGGTGAAGTTATTAATAAGATATGGAAGAGGTTTAACACACAGTAAGTTAATTAAAACTTTTAGTAAGAAACAGGCACGAGCGACAGTGTTTGATGTCAGCACTAAGATAGCTAAATGTGAAAATTAGTTTACGTGTGCGTGCATGACGTGCTTCCACAACATGAACAGTGAACTGGACTGCGTCATAGTTTTCCTTGTATTTTAACGTGAGATTTACATTTTTTCAGATTCATCCACTCTGGGAAGCAAACATTCCAGAAACTCACTTAGTGTGGATGAATGATTTTGTCTAAAGTAAAGGAAGCTTTAGCAATGATGATATTTTGCTTTGAGTTATTCAGAACTGCATTTGGTTTCTTTTGGCAGGGCAATGAGAGCATGAAAAGTTTCACTTATTAGCCTGTAGCTTGTTGACTGTCTTGACTCTTCCGCATGCCGGCTAATCTATCAGTAAAGACGTGGCTCATTGGCGAACCTGAGGCGGACCGAATGACGCCTGGGTGCTCTAATAAGTAATCTGTAATGACACCCACCTGTCAATCAAAGCATCCACACTGTTAATTATGCATACCTTTAACTTTGAAATGGTGAGTTCTATAAAAATTCACCCTCAGTACAGTTGTCAGGAACGGGGAAATTAGTGATGACTGTCATTTACAAAAGAGGATGAGAAACAAACTAAACTCATGCTGATGCTGCCTCACAGGTTTCATGGGCTGAATGTTAATTTTTTTCAGCAACATTTCAGAAGAAACAACACAATTACTGTGAAAGAAGCATTAGAAGCACGGGGGTTCAGAAAATATTGGAGAATGAACAAAATTTGATGTGCTACATTTTCTAGTAACATTAATACAGTAGAATTCAGTACATAGATAAGGAAATCTACCCAGTATGATAACTGTCCATTGTCATACCTCGGTATACCATGGTTACAGCATACTGCTGCAGAACAGGCTGGTTTTATACAAATG